>LZPO01063975.1:1246050-1276955 GCA_001675575.1 Neotoma lepida
AAACAAATGTGTACCCTTGCAATAAAGTACAGACTAAAGATGGTACCAAAGGTTCACAGCTTCTGCCCACAATAAGAAAGTAAAGGGAGTAGATGCCCACCTTTTCCCCATGCCCACTCAATCCCAAATCATCATCAGCCTTCTGTAGCACCCGGATCTAGGCTGGAAACAAACCCTAGCCTCTTTGTGACCAAAGTGGCTAACTTAAAGCCCCATGATTGTGCCCCCAAAGCAAACCCTACCAATGGCTCATAGCTGGGAGCAAGGCAGTTTCCAACTAATGCTGTTTGAGAAAGGCTGAGTACAGACACAGTTTCCATCCCAGTACAACTTCCATGTCTTTACAAGGAATAGCCTTTACATGGGTTCAGGGCTCAAGGAAGTAATTTATCTATCTTACTCCTGTTGGAAGCTGAGGAAACAAAAGAGTCAATTTTAACCCCCACCCACCCAGCCAGCTGTCCAGACATCACCTACATTTGTTAAGCAGGGAAGATGTATGGGAATGAAGAGATGAAATGCTTTCCCCTTGATACTTCTCTCAACAAGTCCTATTTAACATCTGGAATTTTTTTCTTTATATGTCAGTTGTGCAAGGAAGAAAGGTTTACCAAATCTAAAGTCTACCTGACAGTAGAAGCAGCCACACGGAAAAAAATCCACTGAAGGGTTGCAATCACTGTTTTCAATCAATGACTACTTTGTTACTCAAACCCCCTTCAGGAGCAGGCTAGGAGGGTAAATTTGGATGGGGGCAGGGGATTGCACAGAAGCCAATGAAGTCAGTTTCAGCATTTCAAACGCAGTTCTCTTTCCATAAAAGAAAAACAGGCATATAAAACTCTAATGGCTATACTTTAACATTTCTAAAAACTTCCTCAATTTTTTTCCAAAAATGGGGCTAGGAACATGACTCAGTGGATATGAGTGCTTACTTTACAACCATGAGGACCTATGCTAGAATCCCTACTACCCAATTAAGAAGTTGGGTACAGCTCCGCGTAAGTATAAGCCCAGAATTTTAAAGAGGAGACAGTCAGGTCCCAAGAACTCCCTAGCTAGCTAGCCTAGCCAGTGCTGTAAGCTTCTGGTTCTATAAGAGACTGTCTCAAGGCAGTAAGGTAGAAAGTAATAGAGGAAGACATTTGATAGCCTGTTCTGGCCTGCACACACATACCCACAGGTATGTACACATGCACACTCACATACACCACAAATACACACTCCTCCAGAAGTAATTACATGAGAATTTCAATATTAGTGATATCTCCTACCTACCTATGAAAGGTAGTTGAAGATATTTTGCAAAATAGTATCACACTAGAAAAACTAAAAGGTCATTTATTAAGTTTCTTTAAGATTGAAATATAATTTATAATTCTTAACACCATAGTAGCTCAGTTTTTAAAGCTACACCTATATAAACAAACAGAATATGTTATTAGTCTAGAAAATTCCTATGTGCCCTTTCTCAGTCAAACATTAATCTTAATTACTTTTGATTGGTTTTGTTTTTTCTATAACTTCGTATAAATATACAGAGGCATAGTTTAATTCCATGAATAGTGTTTAAAAAACAAACTTTGTTTCTAGAAAACATTTTTCTATCAGTGGAATTAATGGAGAAAGATTTTAAGGAGGGCACTTCCTGAACACATACATATCTACATTATTTTCCTTTATAGTTTCTTGAAATAACTATCTCTGTTGAATAAGCCTTATCTAGGTCCTAAATTCCCAGTCAGTAATTTCCCCTAATTCCTTCTTTCTAGGTAGGCTCAAAGAGTTCATATACACAGGAGTGTTAATCTTCATCCCTTCCCCTTTCCTTTGGAAAAAGCCTATTTCCTAAGAATGGACCTTCAAAAGAGAAACCCACAGTGTAGTTGAAAGGGAAATGGATTTTTTTAAAAAATGGAATCTCTATGTAAGGCTTAAACAAGACAGAACGATATCCATCATTGTCAATGGAGTAGAAAGGGTCTGGAACCACAGATGGCTCCACACACTTGGAACCCCAGCATTCAGGGAGTAGGAGACAAGAAGATCTTGAGTCTAAGGCTAGCCTGGACCATTCAGCAAGTTGCTGGCTGCCCTCAAAAATAAAGAAGGGGTGAGGAAGGGTTTGGTTGCTTATAGGGCTTCTGGAGGAGGCATTCTTCCTCAGAGTGTCATAGTCTCACCCTTCACACCAGTCAGAGCTATTCTGCAGATGCCCAGATTCCTAAAGAACTCTAATAAGACCATTGTTCCAACGTGAAAATATGAACAAAGAGGAAACTAAGCGAGTAAGATAACCTTTCTGATGAACCAAGCGAGTGCAACTTTTATCTTGTCACCTCCATGGGAGGGAATCGCCTGTGATGACACCTATGCCTTAGAAACACCCTGGGGAAGACACCTTAGGCGATCTGTCTCTTTGGAAGCTCAGTGACGGCATTCCTGTAGCTTTTCTGTCAATGTCTTTCACTGCATTCCCCAGCAGTTGCTTCCTGTACTCCACACTCATTCCAAACAAATGTGCATGGGGAGCTTCTTCTTTACCCCCCATGAGGGCTTCCTGCTTTCACTTCCTTGCTCATTTGTCAATTCCATCATCTGTCACTCTTCTTAGATTCTTAGCTTCTTGTAATACTCTCCACAACTAAACTGAGCCTGTTTCAATGTGCACATTCTGTTCAATAAATCTCTGAGTCTCTATGGATAGTCTCTCTCATGATGTAAGCATTTAAATATTTGAGAAATTTCATAGTTATGCAAATCTACCATATATACATCTGAACTTACTTTCAGCCACATAATTGTGGCCTGCACTGTATGCTGATGATTCAAATATAACTACTTTTCTTCACTTGTTGCTGTTGTTATTTGAGATAGGGTCTCATATAGCCTAGGATGGCCTCAAACTTACTGTTGTAGCTAATGATGACATTGAATAACTGCTCCTCCTGCCTCTGCCCACCAAGTGCTGGGATTACAGATGTGCATCACTACACTCAGCTTAAGTTCTCTTCTAAACATGGTATCCCTCTCCATAAAATGAATACTTCAGTACCTGTACACACAAGGAAAACAGATGTGTTCACCACTAAGTTAAACAGAGGACAATGACAGAGCAGCCTGAGTCATTTAGATGATCAAATTCCAATACTAAGATTTTTGTATTACTGTTGCCTTTTTAAATAAGAAACAGGAGTACTTCTAAAGCAACGCATAGTCTTAATGGGGGAAAATGGAGACATGTTTGAATTGTCTATTAAGCAATCAGCTTTTGTTTCATTTTTATTTGTTTTTAGAGACAGGGTTTCTCTGTGTAACAGCCCTGGCTATCCTGGAACTAGCTCTGTAGACCAGGCTGGCCTTGAACTCACAGAGATTCACCTGTCTCTGCCTCCCAAGTGCTGGAACTAAAGACATGTGCCACCACTGCCTGGCCCAATCAGCTTTTTAATGAACTTCACCAATTTTGAGTGTATGTGCTGTGGAAGAGAACACTGAATTTGACTTCTCTTTGAGCAACAGTGAAAGGAGGAGGAAGCAGCCATCCACCCACACAGAGGTTTATCTGACTGAGTGAAAGGTTTAAGGCATTGCAAGAGCCTGCTTAACTCGAGATGAGTGGATCCAATCTCCTTCTATGGGCATAAGAGGAAGAATGCAGCCAGTTTTGAGCCTGTCTCTTATACACATCTAGATGTGTATAAGAGTGAAAGGTTTAAGGCATTGCAAGAGCCTGCTTAACTCGAGATGAGTGGATCCAATCTCCTTCTATGGGCATAAGAGGAAGAATGCAGCCAGTTTTGAGCATGTACGTTCTCATCTTTGAAAACCACAAAGCCAGTTCAGGCTTTAACTCAGAGTCTGCAGCCCTCAGTCACCAGCCAGGCTGACTGGGAACCTCTGAGAAATGCCTCCAAAATTAATCATAAAAAAAAGCACATGAAAAGAAAAATTTCAGAACATTGCCACTGTGGGAGATTTGTTAAGACCAGTCTCATCCAACACAGGAAAAAAAGACACTCTCTCCTTAGACTCCAGATAACACAGACAGGAAAACAAAACAAAACAAAACAGAACCTCCAAGGCAGTCTTCAAAAACAAAAAGGGAAAACCCCAGGGGACCACAGATTCTGCTCCCAGTAACCTTGTCCCCACACCACATGTGTTTGTCTGTCATGAGAACCTACCAGCATTCCTCTATCTTCTCCACTCTGGACCAAAATGACCCAAGTGAGTATTCACAATGACTTATTTCAAAATCGAAGGAAAAAAAATCAGTCCACCTAGGAATTTAGAGCTTGCCACTCCTTCCACATTGCCAGCTTGGTTCCTCTAAGTTTGCAAGTGATGGCTTTTCCTACAGCTGAGCCTGGAGGTGGAAGTGGGGTGGCAGGCTCTCCCGAGCAACCCCTGCTCAGTCCATTCAGGGACTATCCCTTGTTCTCTTCCTTCACCAAGGCTGAGAGCTGTGGGCTGGTGGTCAATTTATGCCAGACAAGCGAGCTCTTATTTCTCCTACCAGGGGCCCAATGCTGTTTCTTCCCAAACCTTTAGGCCTTCCAGATGCATGGGCTTGGTTCCATAGTGCAAAAACAGGAGTGTGAAGAGAAAGTCAGTGCTAAGAAAAGATGAAGGTAACAATTTGAAGGTTAAAAGAAAAACGGCTACCAAACTGAAAAAAAATGGGAGTGGAGAGTTACCGAATTTCAGAAGGATAGTATACTTCAATTGCTTCTTTTCCATTGCTACTGATCCACTTTAAAGACAGTGCAAATCAGAGAGGATACACTGTGTATATACAAAGCAAGGAGCTCAAACCAGCAACCCATACTCAGGGAAAAGGTCTTGGCCATACACACACACAACATGAATACAATAAATACTGGATAGAGGCCTGACCCTGTATTATGACACTGTGTTGAAAATGCACATAGATTGTGATATTTTAAGTTAATATTAGATATTAAGATATATATATATATATATATATATATATACTTTTTAAAATTCTTTGACTCAATTGTTTCCTAAAACCTAGCCTATACAGTCAAGATCCTAAGAGTTATCTTTCAGGGACAAAAAAAAATAGGTTTCATTTCTGTGTAAACAACTCTAATACTATTACTCAACAAAGATGTAATAATATTTACATATACAACTATTTTGTACTTTCAAATTTTAATTTTATTTATTTATGTATATGAGTGTTTTGTCTACATGTATGTCTGTGTACTATGTGCATGACTAGTGCCCTTGGAGGCCAGAAGAGGGCACTGGATCCTCTGGGACAGGAGTTATGAATGGTTGTCAGCCACCATGTGGGTGCTGGAAATTGAACCCGGTCCTCTGGAAGAGCAGCCAGTGCCCTTAACCATTGAGTTATCTCTCCAGCTCCAATATGTTGTACTTTCATTAAGAGATTGGTTGATTCAACAGTATCACAAAGCTTTGTTTTCTTACCTTCATCTGTCCCTACGACTTAAAGGATTTTGTTTACTTGGGACATTTTTTTTTCAGTCTCTAGTACCTTGATAATGCTGCGACCCTTTAATATAGTTCCTCATGTTGTGGTGACCTCCAACCATAAATTTTTTTGTTGTTATTTCACAACTGTAATTTTGCTACTGTTATGAATTGTAATGTAAATATATGATATGCAGGGTATCTGATATGTGACCCCTGTAAAAGGGTCACGACTCACAAGTTGAGAACTGCTGCTCTACTAGAATCAGAGAAGAGATGCCCATAAGCACATATACAACATTCACCATTAAAGGACAGATCTTTATATACTGATAATGACAAAAACATCTGTGAGATCAATTGAAGCAGTAGAGAAGTTGATATAATTTTGAAAATATAGGTTAAAAAGCTAGCCTTCAGATTCTATGGCTTTCTTTTTCCTGCTGAAGCCAACTGCAAGTGCAGCCTAGAATCCAACTGGAAGTGAGCAGAAAAGAATCTGGGACTGCAGGTGATGGCCAATGGTGGTGGCCGATAGCTCATGTCCTTCAGGTGAATACAGTCACGAGTGCAGCAACTGTTCCTCAGGGACAACCCATGGCCCCTTTCCTCACAGTTGACAAGCAAAAGTGTACAGTGTTTCTTAGAAATGTATTGATCATGTTTCTTGTCCTTGATTTGTGTTCTTAAAGCACTATTGTGACAGTGAAGGAAAAATCATCTTCTACGACAGGACCATTTTCAATTCTTTCTCCCTTTCAATCTTGGATCACATGTATACAGATCTATTTCACATGATTATATCCTAGTGTATGCAATTTTCTGTTCTAATCTGTTTGTTTATTTTGCAACAAACTGTTTTATAGTTCCATTTAGTCACTTACTTATTCAGCAAGCATTTATCAACGTACATACTAGGATTCAGGAACTATTCCAGGTACCACAAATACAAAGACAGATAAAAGCCAGGTCTCTGCCATTGAAAAACTCTCAGCTAAGAGGACTATAACCAATAATTATAATGCAAAACATCATAATAAATCAATATTTAAATGGCTCTGTGTGAACCATCTTAATGGTTTCATGTCTTCTAGCTAGATAATACAACTTAATTCCTTTTCTTGATTATTTTTCATTATTACAAACACTGCTACAATTAACATATTCTTCTGTTGTACATTTTTGTTAACCATTTTCTGCAGATAAATTCTTAGGAAGGAAATCAGAGTTCTAGTTTTATTCATATTTTTATAGCTATTGACATTCCTTCATGTAAGTATCATACAACTATACAAATTCACCACTTATACTAGGCATTTCCAACAGTCTGACCAGTAGATATTTACTTTCATTTTAATGACCTGAAACTTACTAATTATTATCTTCATTTACACTTCTTTAATAAAAAGCAAGGTGATGTATTTTCACATAGTTAAAATTTTTCTCCAGGTCCTGACATGGTAATACATGCCTGTAACCCAATACTCAGAAGACCAAAGCAGCAGGAAACCAAGCTCAAAGCCAGCTTGGGCTACCAGTGAATCCTTGTCTCAAAACAATAACAAAAATAAAAATACTATTCTCCTTTGTGGGATTTGAATTTATGGCAAATTCATGTGTCATTTGGCATTGTTCTAAAAGCTTCCTCATATTATTTATTTGTTTGTTTTTTAAGACAGGGTCTCACTATGTAGCTCTGGCTGGCCTGAAACTTGCTATATGGACCAGGCTGGCCTGGAACTCAAGAGAATCTGCTTCTTCTGCCCCTAGGGTGCTGGGATTAAAAGCATATACCACCTTACTTGGCACCTTAATATATTTTTCATATGTTACATTTATACATTTTGTGACTTAGTATAATTTTTTTCTATTTGTTGTTCTCTTTGATTAATTACCTCAAATCATAGACCAATTCTAACATTTTTATTAGTGACTTCTACTTTATCATAGAATTTCTTCCATAGGTCTGATCTTCAGAAGTCTGCCCATCATTAAATTGATGTTCTGTTCAGCTGTCCATTCATTTCTTACTCATTTAACTTTCAATGTGCCCTGCTTGACGTCAGATATTTTTAAAGGCTGACTAACATATTAGCACAAATTATCCAAAACGTGGAAACAGACAAAGGGGGTTAAAGCACATAATGGTGGGAACTCCATTAACTGCTTCTCTAGAGACACATACTTCTGTTTGACAAGTTAGAAAAACAAAAGCAATGCAAGTGATTCTTATCAGGCTGCAATGAAAACAAACTGACCAGCAGAGCTGCAAATGATCTGCCCTCTAGAAAAGATAACCCAAAGGTCTCAGTTTAATTGCTGCACTGGTCACAATAGAGTCTGGAATCTAAGTCGGCCATCTTCATCAAGTTACTCATCCCTTCCATGTTTATCAAAGCTTTGTTCTTTCATAGTTCTTTTGGGGCCAACCTTCCCATCTTATAGATCTCTTACTGGTGAGTTAAGGCCAGGTTAGGTTTCAATGAGTCTGGAAACCTGGCTTCTGCTGGCAGTTCTGCTACTTCTACCCACGTGATAGCTCATTTCCAGACCTCTTCGACTTCCACTCTGTTTTCTACTAAACCATGAGTTTCTGTACAGTCAACTGTTATCTCGGAAATACAAGCAAGTGGAAAACTTATTTCTTTCTATACAAAGAGCCAAATGTTAAAGCAGAATGAATGATGAGGTTCTAAGTCCAAGGCACAAGATGCTCAAGGCCTGAGGGAGTAGAGCCCAAGCAGCCCACCCAGAGTCTCTAGGAACATTTTACCAGTAAGGCTCGTTTTTGGATAGATAGGATCATTCAAGGGAAAATGGCACAGGAGACTGAGGGTGTCCCCAGTCAATGGACCTGGCTTTGCCCCTTAGTCCTGCTTCTGCTAGAATAGCTTGAGGGTCTTTGCTCATCTACAGCATAAAGTGATCAGGATGATTAAGTGGACTAATGTGTGAAGAACTTCATCATAGAGCTAGGAGTGTAGCTCATATGTGAGGCCTAGGGTTCCACACCAGAACAACAACAACAAAAGTACTATAGGCAGCAAGTAAGTCCTAAGTGAATGCGTGTTGTTGACATGAACATGGCCCTATCAAGGACACCAGTGCCTCAGACCCATGAAGTGACAAAAACTTCCCCAGCTGAGGCTCATAGAAATGACAAAGTCTTCCTCTGGTCAGAGCACAAATGTTGATAATGAGTGCAGAAAATGTCCACTGTAGCTTTCTTCCCCATCCCCCATGTTTATGGTTTGATGACTGCTCCCCTAGAGACTGCATCCACTGAGATTTGAAAAAACTGGTCCTCTTGCTCAGCTGTATAAAATACCCTCCTCCTCCTTTACCTATATGTAATGACGCCACCTCCTTGTTAAGCTGTAATTGTGTATTACCTGTGTGTTAACCTGATCAATTGTGTATAATAAATACAATGAGTTTTGGGTGTTTTTTTTTTGGTTTTTTGGGGGGCTGGGGTGGGTGCACCTGCAGCTTCTCCAGTCCACTCAATCCAAGGTTTTCTATGAGTCTTTGTGTTTGTCTTCTCTTCATCCCCTTGCTGCCCCTAGTCAGGGTTCCAGGACCCAAGCCATGCAAGAACACAGAAACAAACAAAAAGCTTATCATACCTGACACATACTTGGTCTTCTAATAAATGCCACATGCCACTTTCATTCTCTCTAAATGCAGTGTTTTCACAATGAAAACTGAACCCCTACTCTAAGGATGGATCCCTGTTAGTGTGACCATTCAGGGTCCATCATTAACTAAAGTAAACAGGAACGTTGATGACACAGCATTGACATTTCAAAGGTACTCAGTGTGTTAGTTACAAAGACAATGACTTCAGATGGCCCCACATCTGACCCCCACCTGACCTAAAGGAATTCCTCTGCCAAAACCAGTCTCCCCTGGAGACTCAACCAGATGCTCTCTAGAGTCTCTTCGAGTCTGAACATCCATTGCCAAGGCCAATGGACCTGTGCCTCTGTGGCAAGGGTTCTTCATGGCTGGGTGCACAGGTGGGTCTGACAGCCACATGAGGCAACAGTGTCACTCAACCACTTGCTTACCTCTCCTACAACCTCTATGATGTCCCCGACCTTCAGCTCAAGCTCATCGTCATTCTGGGGCAGGTAGCTGAATGCCACCTGGCATCGGCGTCTCCGTCGCTCTCCTGAATGGGAAAAGCAAAATATTTAGATACAGTTCTTCTTCCACATCCCACACTAAGGTTTTAAAGAGAGGCTTCCTAGGCATGCAGGCAAAGTAAGCTGATTTGTCTCAAATATGCTTTCTGGGGCATGGCTAGAGGCATAGCAGTCCTGGTCTCTTGGAGAGGCATTAGTAAGCAGAGCGATGCTTCTTGGTGTTTTGAAAAGCTGCTAGGTCAGAAACCCATGGACATGAGAAACTGACCCATTAGTGCAGAAGGCAAAAACCCCACTCCGGAGCACTGGAGCACAGTGTTGCCTTAGACGCACTTCCATAGATAATGACGCTTTCTATTTGCTGCTGTTGATTTGTAATGAAAGCTGATGTGATATGCTAAAGAAACAAGAATGGTCTACTTCTGATGCTAGCAAGGCAAAGAGCATTTCCCCCAAGTATGCAAAGTAAATGAGAAAGTGTCCTGGCCTTTCTCTTACTAATGTCACCCTTGTCAACACACTGGACCTCAGGCCTGATAACCCAAAGCCAATTTGATTTCTGCTATTCTTGGTACCATTTCAAAAGTCCCACACAGGGTTCAACATAGCCATTTGTGTCCCAGGGGATGCATTAGCAAGATCCCTGGCTGCTTCCACAGAACCCACCCAGGCAAGTCAAGGTTAAAAGTCAGAGCCATACTTCATTTAGAGGACACTCAGGGTTACACCATGTCATTTACAGAAAGGGTCACACCAGGGAGCCTCTGACTTGGAGCTGGTACAAATACAGATGCTACTGTCTACAGAACATCAATACTGCCTATGTGCATTGTGGGCATAAAAAACATGCATGTGGGATGGCATGCAGCAGTGGTGGTAGAAGCCAGGGAGAGGTGTATGAGGGCTGAGAACTGAGATAGGCATTGCTCACAGCTGACCACCTCACCCCATTCCTTCATGCCACTACACGGCCTAGAAAATCAACAGGATCAACGATGTCAAAGAAGTGCTCTTAGAAAGGCCAGCATTGTTTCTGGGTATTGCCTCTGGAGACTCTCTTTCTTTTCTAAGCTTTTCTCTGAAAAAGGAAGTCCCTATACGGGTGATTACAGGGTACATCAGCCGTCCCGCCAGCATGACATCACACAAAAGGGGAAGGTGTTGGAACTACATCTATGGGCTCCCTGATCAATATTTTTCAAAAGCCGGTGACCTAGTTCTTGCTTTCATTTTTCTCTGTGTGTACCTCCCTAAGGAAGACCAGGGTTGAATACAAAGGAGAGGGCAGAAGGGTAGAATCAATCTCTTGTCTAATCACATCTTCAGCTACTACACTAATGATCTCCACCTTTTTACACCAAGTCACAAGCTACTGAATCTTAATAAGAACAAACGGAGAGTGCACAGGCACATCCTAGGCTAGCAATGTGTCCTGTCAGCTGAGTGAGTCATACAACCTTGTAAGGAGGGCCTGGCCAGAGGACCCATTGCATACCACTTCTCCAAAGATAATGGCTGGAGGACTGGCACTTCAGTGCAACACATGCTGTCACAAACTTGGATATGATGGGACACATCTGTAATCCCACAGCTCAGAGGGCTGAGGAAGGAGGATCCTAAGTTTCAGGACAATGCAGGCTATTCAGTAAAATTCTATTTTCAAAACAAAACAAAAACCTACCACTACTGCTCTATACCTCCCAACAATACAGAAGAAAAATCAAGTTCTGAACATTGTGAAAGATACACAGTTCTCATTCTAGCAAAGAAAATCTCAGTGACAAGGCAACTGTGGCATTCCTCTCCTGTCCCCTGCCCCATATATGTACTTTAAAATGAAGTTCTATTAGTTTATAAGTTTTCATTTCCTAATTTTTCTTACATTTTATTTCATTGCAGGGGATGGAAGAACTATACATGCACCACAGTGTGCACACGGAGGTCAGAAAACAACCTGTGGAGGTGAGTTCTCTCCTTCTCCCATGTAGATTCTGAGCACTGAACTCAAGTGGCAGGTGCCTTTATGCACTGAGCGATATCATTAGCCCTCCATTATCTAATTTCATGCTGAAATGAACTCTGAAGACACAACTCTGAGCATGAAACAAAATAACAAATGTCTGAAAACTGATATAACCACAGAAACCACCAAATCCAGACCTAGGCAACTTAACACCAAAAGCCTCAGAGGGTTCTAGCTGAAGCCATAGAATTTAGATATAATTGTTAAGGGAAGGGGGGTAGATTATATGTAAACTGAAGTAGTGAAGTGGAATACTATGAGCAGGAAGGCTTAAGCAGACAGGGGTGTATGAGTAGGGAGGAACTTAGGCCATGAGGGGGAAGGCTAACCCAAATGAAGAGGATATCACAGAACCTTACTACTCATAACCTGACATAAAAAAAAATAAGTGGAAGAGCTGGGCGGTGGTGGCGCACGCCTTTAATCCCAGCACTTGGGAGGCAGAAGCAGGTGGATCTCTGTGAGTTCAAGGCCAGCCTTGTCTACAAAGCAAGTTCTAGGACTGTTACACAGAGAAACCCTGTGTCAAAAAAAATGAGTGGAAGGATAGTAAAACACATGTGAAATGAGGGAAAGGGAGGAATACTGAGGGTTAAAGGGTTAATTGGAGATGCGAAGGAGGAAACGGAGAGAGGAGGTAGTACTGGGTGGTTAAATCGAAGCTAAGAATCTATGAAAAAGCCTTATAGAAACTCACTAGTTAGTGAACAAGTTCCAAAATACATTTTTGTTGTATTTTTGTCCTGCATAGGTAGACGATATCGCTCTCAGAAGACACAGATTATCAAATGAAAATCACAGTACAAGACATGGGATACCTCTACATAAGTTATTGGTCAGGGAGGCCCCAGAGATCCCCACAACAACACAAACTAGTGTCATTGCCCTTAATTAGCCTCCATAACTACATGGTTAGACCATTATTGCTGAAGGCACCACATACTGGCTGCAGAACATAAAAAAAAAATCAATCTCATCAATGAGAAAACTTGCAGTTGATTAGCTTTCATAGTGCAGAAGGTGCTATACACGCTGCTGCAGGAGGAAAGGCATCAATGTTCTTACGCAGTGCTGGACTCTGCATGCTGCAATGCTGACCTACCAGGCGGGATGTGTCCAGTGGTACAATAGTAGCATGGCTGGTATGAGGTAGCATAACAAAACCACAGGAGGAATTTCATGCCTGGTATTGTAACCCTGGTCAAATATCCAAGACTGGGGAGGTCATAGGCTCTAGAGTAGAACCTGCTATTGTTACTCTTATACTCATGCTATTAAATTTCTTTCTAAATACTTGTGTTTAAATTCATAGATCTCAGCTACACTAAACCTTGGTCAGAATAGTTTCTTTTTGCCATGGACAATAGTCATCGGATATATAACTGGTCAAAGTGCTGATAATATGAGATTGAGTGTTCAGCCCCATGGGACATCTACATTAACCCCACTACCACCAAGGCTCAGAGAATATTATGGAAGAAGAGGCACAGAGAATGTAAGAGCCAGAGGATGGGAGGAGTGCTGGGAAATGCGGTCTTCTCATCATGACATGGCTGCTGCAATCATGAACTCAAAGCAGCTGTGACTACCTGAACAAGACCTACACAAGATTAAGCCAGCCAAATTCCACCAGAGATGATCTTCAGGCCCCAGCACTTACTTAGGAGCTACTGTCAATGAATAGTTGATGGCAGAGGGAGAATCATTCCCTTTTGAGGGAGCAGCTATGAGTAGGTGGCACAGCCATATCTAATGGCAATGGCAGAAGTCATAAAGCCAGCACAGCTGCTGACAAAGATCCAGCAAAGCCGAGCCACATGATGCCTGCCATGCCACCTTTGGCTTTTGTCTCCACCTGTTACATACTTGAGAGACTTTTATTATTTGTACAATTTGAGGATATTGGATTGATGGAAAATTTCTTATGAATCATTTATGCCTTCTCCCAGGAATGCTGCTTCTAAGCTTCCCCAGGAAAGTCCTGAACATACTACCCCTCCTGCTTTTAGGGAGTTATCCTTATCTACTTGAAGGTCTTCCTTATGCCTCGGAGGTTGTGACACACATAAAGAAGCCAAGGGTTTCTTTAGGAAGCTATGATATATTCTTGAAACATCTGCCCCTGTACTTATTCAGGAACAAGATAGTCAAAACAAGGTAAACTTTAAAAGGCCAACAAGATTCAGTGGGCTAGAGGAGCTGGCCACAGTTCAGATTACAAGCCTTTTCCGACCATATACTCAGGCAATTACATGGCATATACAGCAACAAAGTCAGATTAGCTGAAGTTACCTCTGCCCTACACAGAGACTTATATTGATGAGAAAAGTATGGAGTGGAAAGATGATACAAGAATGAGATGTCAGGACCTCCCTTCCTTAGAAAAGTTAGCACCTGCAAAGTCACTGTGATGGCTTATGACCAAAAAACAACAGAATGCCAGGATTAGACATATAAACAAATTCTATAAAAATATAGAATATAAACATTATATTATGCCAGAATTTGAATAATAATTGCAGCAGCTTTGGCCTGAGAATTTTCTTGGGCACTCTGACCATTAAGAGTTAATAATACACTGCTTGGGGCATGGCAATATGCCTGAGCCGGCTTGAAGATTTTGTTTTGGTCTAGCATCCTTGAAGCCACCAAAGCTACCAGCCTGAGAATATGCTGTCATATGCCTCTAGATTCTTAAAAATTGGGTTATGGGTTAATGAGTAAAAATGATAACTCTTCATCAATGTTGTCAAAACTAGAAGGAAAATGATTGGAAATTATAACTCTGTTCTGTCATAGTTTATTAATGATGACTCAAAGGTGAGCAAGAAAAGGTGACACACATGTCCAAAAACAAAAATGATATGATCTATGTTTTGGAACAACATGAATCTATCCCTGATTACTAAATGTTGTATAAATAAAAAAGCACTCTGGCTGCTAGTGAGTCAGGCTGTAAGACTCTCTCGACCATCATGTCCAGCTCATTCCTTTCCCTGCCGACTCCTTACATCCTCTGCTGGGACCTGTCCACCACTGGGGATGACTCCCAGCAGGTAGGTTTCCCATTCTCCAGTGGAATGGCCCCACAGACATGCACATATGAGTAACACTACCTGAACTTAGTGGATTATCAAAAATACAAAGACATGAAGTTGGAAGACAGTGTTGGGGGTGACATGAAAGAGTTGGAGGGAAGAAATGGGAGGGTAGATATAATTAGATCTCATTAGATTCTCAAAAAAAATAAACTTTTAGGTAAATAAGGCTCATTGATTTAGAATACTTGCCACTTTTGCAGAGGACTTGGGTTCCGTTTACAGCGCCCACATAGGGTGGCTCATGACCCCCTATAAAGCCAAGTCTAGGGGACCCAACATCTTCTTCTGGCTTCGCAAACACCTGCATGCACCCATGGTGCACATACATACACTTAGGCACACACATATATACATAAAACCACATGAATAAATATTTTCTTAAATGTAAAATGTAGCACCTAGCCCAACATTGTACAAATGACAAAGGCCATGGTGATATAGTCTTAGAAAAAAAGAGTATTCCAACATATTTAGGACCTGGAACAGAATCAATCATCTGACTTCACCTCAACCAAATCTGTGCATTTGAGACCTTCAAGGCTTGCATGGTACCAAAACAATGATGAATTCACTAATTTCTCTCTGTCAGGCTAGTCTATATTTCTTAAATGGTTCTGAGGAGGTTACTTAACTGGTGCCATAAAATCCTATAATGCACACTGTCAACATACCAAGAAATGCCCTAGAGGGCACAAAGAAAGGATTCAAAGGCAGCTGATGCTAAAGGTCACCTAACTTGAACCCATGCAGAAAGTCGTATTTTCTCTACATGAGGCTAGCTCATGATCATCTCTTTCTTTGTTTTTATTTTTTTGTTTGAACCAGGGTCTCCCTAGCTAGTCCAAACTAGCCTCAAATCCATGACCCTCCTGTCTTTGCCTTCCAAGTGCTGGGTTACAGGCATGGGCCATCACACCTCCTGATATCCATGTCACTGTATCTCAACCACATGAGTTATAAATAAAAGAGCTGGGATGAGCAACCATTTTGCAAATAAGGAAACCAAAGATCAGTGATTTACCCAGGATCACTAAGCTCATAAGTGGCAATATATCCTTGGCCTGTGTCACGAGGTTTCTTTCTCTCCAGTCCCAGATGAACTGAATCAATTCACTAGTCCCAAATTCTCTGCAATCTGTATCAGCTGTTTCCTGTAACACTGTGACATCACCCCAACTCTTCACTCTGGCTTTCATTAGAAAGTTCCTGAACTATAGGCCTCCTCTTTTACTGAGTCTCAGCTCTGTTTATCAACATGAGTGCTGACTTTACAACCCAGTGTGGGTGTAAAGAGGAACACCAACTTGGGAGAAATTGTATTTCAACTGCATTCACCTACCATAACACACACAGTTTCAGGGTGTCTCTTACAACTTTTTCTTGCGCTGCTATTTCACTGGCATTTACTAATGAATCACGACCTTCCTTGAAAAGGCAGGTATAATCACCACTTCCTTCTGAGGGGTTTTTGTGTTTGTTGTTGAGAATTGGAAACAAACATGACTTGCCCACATCTGGGATTTGGAGTCTCTTATTTTCAGCCACCATCTTCCTGCTCAGACCAACTTGTGACACACAGACTAAGCAGAGCCAACAATATACATCTACATTAGAAAATCTAGAAAGTGGATCATAAGTGTTTTTCATTATTCATGGCAATACCACTGCCACTGCTTATGTCAGTCACTTATGTGTTTTCAAAGCAAGGCCACTTTAACTTCTCATGCATAACTGAAAGAAGGAATGGACATAATGCACATGCAAATATGTATGCATACACAGCTTACCAAAAAAAGTAGAAATAAAGAGAATTTCACAATACATATTTGCTATATTTCTACTTAATAGCCTTATAGCATGTTAGCCCTAAAATACACATGCATGAGTATGTACTCATGTGCAAGAACATGTACACAGGCATATAACAAGGCAGGCACAACCTCAACTCTCTCACTACAGCTAACAGCCACATTCCATTCCTACAATAACTTGATTAATAAAATAATATCAGCTAACATTTATAGAGCACTTATACTCAATGCTTAAGACTATTAGGTACTTTACCTGTATTGTGACATTTCCTTTCAGATTGATCTCTAGGTAGAATGCTGGCTCTCTTTTTATAGACAATGAGTTTTGGGAGGACACAGCAATCAATTATTTCACCAGAGATATTATACCTTGTAAGTAGAGGCTTAGTATTTCAAACATTTGACATAATTCTAGAGAATATGCAGCCCATCCATCTGGCTTTTCTTAAAATGAATCTCAGCTCGGTCTTGAGGCTTCAGAAAGAACCATATGTAGGGGTGAGAAGATAAAAGGGTAAAAGTGGTAAAGACCAGTGGGCAAAAGTGCTTTGATCCTCAGAATCCACATAAAGGTAGAAGGAGAAGGAGAAACTGACTCCACAAAGCTGTATGTACACACACTTACACACACACACCAAATAATCAAAATAATAATAATGATAATAATAATAATAATAATAACAATAATAATTTAAAGAAATGGATGGGCTAGCATAGTACATGGCTAAGAGTTGAAACCAGAAAGCGAAAAGACCAAAATCACAAATGTTTCCAGCAGCTACTGGGAAGTAGGGCCTAGAGGACCCTGTCTTAAATGAAATTCACAAGTTATGTGGGGATACATTACAGTATATTCCCCTTCTCTAAAAATAAAATGGCTGAAATTGGAAACCACACCGTGACTCTAGTCTCAGAACAAGGCACACACTGATGTCTTCGACCCTTCATCGTACAGTCTTGTAGCATGTGAAAACTTCACTAGATCAAATCTGTTCAATGACCATAAAAATATAACAAATAACTCCATGAACGGAAAGTCTTTTAGTCAACTGAGAATTCCCAACACTCACACAATCTACTTTTTAACACTCCACATCTACCAACAGAAGGAAACTATGAAGGCTTAAATTATTTAATGTTTAGATACTGGGGGTGTAGTTCTGTTGGTAGTGTGCTCACTTAGCATGCAAAAAGCCCTGGGTTTAACTTCAACACCACATAAACTAGGTGTGGTGACACATTGACACATAACTGTAATCAGACAGACAAAAAGAGAGACACTTAGTAACCAAATTACAAAAAAAGAAAGTACTGTTAAAGTAAAAAAGGAAAATCAGAAGCCCCTAATTTCCTGTTTCCAGGGTTACTTCTGGCATTTTCCCTAGACTGTTCCTGGAACCACCTTTGCCAGAATCTTAATGTGCAAGTTCGACCTATTGAACATTTCTGTTGTGGGGCCAGGGACCTTCTGTCTCTCCATGGGATAATTCTCACAAAAATCTAAACCTGAGGTAATGACTCAGCACCACAAATTTTAGGCAATAGAAAAACACCTTACAATAACAGGCAATCAATCACTCCTTAGAGGACACGAAGCCATTGATCTCAGTCTTGGCTACACACTGACATCACCTAGGGACCTTTCAGGAAACTACTGATGCCTTCCTAAATGGCAGTCCCTGGGGAACTAGATCTCCACAGAAAACATTTTCTTCTAATGCTAGTGAAAAGAAAATACCAGATGAAACTAAAATGGTTGTGTCAAAATGTATGAAAGGCCACAAGAATCAGCTTTGCAGGCCTTCCAGTGGCACCTGTGGGACCAGGATGTCACATACTGAGGGGTGTATTCCAATTTGTCTGATACGTTCAACAGGTGTCAGATAAGAGTAGAGACTTTTGGAGTGAGAAGCAAAAGCTCTTTCTGGAACAAAAGAATATTGACTAATAACAGTAATGTAGATACATATGATCTCAATTTTGTAGACATCAGAGTAACCATTGATTGTGGCAAGAGTCAATGTCTCCTGAAAGCACTGAGTGAATGCTTACTGAGGACTAGGATATTTACAGAACCTCTAGGTATCTCCCTCAAATTACCATAAATTACAAAAGGGAAACAGTCCTCTTAGAATGAGGCACAACCTTAACCAAATGAGCAAAGTTAACATCACCAATCGAGAGGCAAACTGACATCTACCACGTGCCTCCTGATCAGCTGCAGCTACAGAATGCTGTGCACAAACACCGGCTTCAATCTAGCCATCAGGAAACCAAAGTGAGGGACAGTCTACAAAAACTGCCCTGACTTTTTTCTTTTATTAAAGTCTTGTGTCACAAAATATTTCTGAAAGGTAGGGAACTACTGTACTCTCAAAAAACAAAACAAAACAACACCAAAAAACAAAACAAAACAAAACAAAAAAACCTGATACCCCACAAACGGGATTCTCGTGTGTGCAAAGATGTGTGTCTCTGTGTCTAGATGTATTTTTTTTGGGTGTTTTCTCTGGCTCTTTTCCTTGTTTGGTGTTTTGTCCTATTACAATTTGTTTGTGTTTGTTTTATTCTGTTCTTCTTCCTTAGATGCCTGTTTGTTTTCTCACAAGAGACAGAAAGGGAGTGGGGGGGGAGAAACAATAATCAGAATATATTGTACGAAAATAAATTTCTTTTCAAAAATGAAAGAAAAAATAAAGACAAAAAAGTGGAAACCCCATAAATATATATAAACATTATATGTAATTATTGGGAGGTTTTTGTGAGCATTATCACATGGAGAGACAGCAGGTCCCTGGCCCAACCACCAAAATTATTGAGAGTACTGGGGAAAATTGAGTAGGGGCTACTTCTAATCATGTTACATTAATGTTACTTTTCCTGAGCATGTTAATTCTATTGCAGTTACACCACACAATGCCTTTGATTTTCAGAGATATATTCTGAAGTATTTAGGGACAGCATCCTGATGTTTGTAACTTACTCTGAATTTAAGAAGAAGCAAAAGAGGGGTGACAACTGGAGAATCTATGTGAGTGTGCCAATACTGTTAAATTTTCTGTAATTTGAAATTGGTATGAACACATTTTTGAGGAAAAAAAGAGAAAAATGCTTGAGGCCCACCTCTAGCAATTCAGATGCCAATGGTCTAAAATGTAGTCTGGGCATCTGAATTTTTGGAAGCTCCCTGGTGACTGTAACATGCAGCCAATGTGGACAGACACCTAGACTAATGTATTGTTCAAAGAATATTAAGATTATCATGTTACTGTAGTGCCCATGTTCAGTATCTTTTCCAGCAAGGACAAGAAGCCATATGACTAAATACCCGACAGTATTAACATACAACCCAGCTAAATGCTGCCATGGTGTGGCTGTATTTCACAGGCCTTGGGTACAGTTGTACTAAGTAGTTCTGGGCTTTGGCCATGTACTCCCTGGAACAAGAGGATGAAGAAGACAAATTATCTGGCATGGTGCATTATCAGGGGGGTGCAACAACTCCTCAAGTTAATGAACAGCATGTCAGCTTCTCAAAGAAGTTGTCCTTGAGATGGGAGCTTCCATTTATGTAAGAAGGCAGAATTCTTATCACAGGATGGAAAAGCAGTATAAGCCAAATTAAATCAATGTGGCGACTAACACATGCCACTTTGGACATTGAGTGGATTCTGGATGAAAGGGAAGAAGTGTGGACTCAGCACCAGGCCCTCTACTAGTAATATTGCCACTTATCAAACTGTTTCAATGTGCTGTATCTCAGAGGAAGGGCACTTCAGAAAGCAAGCAGACTCCAGAACAAAAGGGAACACCTAGGTCTTTCTTTGCAAAGCCCTCTTGGCTGTAACTGGACTGTTGCAGTAGAAATATGCAGGGTGTAATCTAATCAGCACTGCCAGAACTGTGTACTCCCTAGAAATGAGCCTGCTTTGTTCCCAAATGGATATACACAGTCAACAGCTTTGTATGGCAGAAACAGGAAATCCATTTGTGTGCTACTTCAAAGGCAAGGGCTGTGAGGAAAGCGGTGAAAGCTATTCTAGTCCTTATTTTGTCCCAAAAGGAAAATGTAGACACAGTGGGGATTCATTTCTTAGGGTCTCTGAGCCATGGAAGGTGATAAAAGAGACAGACAGAGCCGACCGTTACATAAGGAAAATCAACTTCATCTTGCTGGGTATGAGGGAAATGAACATCTAACATCTGCTATGTAAAAGGAACTATGTTCACTCTCAAGGCCTAAGTGCCTCCCTCAATTCCTCACACCAAACAGTTGACCACACCTTTAGGGACAAGCAGCAAAAGACTAACTTGTCTAAAGCATATGAGTTAGGTATCAATCCAAGATATATTGCCAAGAAGGAAGTTAAGGCAGAATCTTTGCGGGGCACCCTGGGTATCAAGAAAAAGGACTTCATTTTATAGACAATGAGAAATGGGAGAAAAATCTCTGGATAGGGAAGCATGGAATAAAGGATGATGAGGAAAACAATTTAGAGGAAAGTGGCTAGTGTCAGAGATGTGGGGAATGGCTTGGGAGAGAGAGCCCTAAATCAGGTGAATAGCCCAAGAGAAATGAAGGGCAGACATAAAGCCTCACAAACACAGTGGGGGGAATCACCTACCAGGTAAGCAAGGCAATCGTGACTGCAGATATACACAGTACCATCATCAGTTGAGGAAATCTGCTGCCCCCTTTGGAGGCAATGACCCTCTCTTACTTGTCCTTGATCCCAGCATGTAGACCAGAGTGTGTCTGGCAAATGAATGGATTAATCACCTAATGAATACTTAGTACTCATATTGCCTATGGGTCATGGTTTTGTGAATACAAACTCCTAGACAGTCCAAGAGGCACTAGAAGGACAGAAATGGTGGAGGCAAGGTGAGATAATGCTTCCTCATGGTGCTAAACAGGGAACCTAACAGATGTCTGTTTAAAACACAATGGTTACCAACTGGACATAGTGTCATAGGCCTATAACCCTAGCAGTTTGGAGTCAGATACAGGACTGCTGCAAGCTAAAGGTCAGCTTGACCTACACAGTGAGTTCCAAGCCAGACAAGGCTACTTAATGAGACCTTCCCTTAAAAAAGGAAAAAAAAAGGTAAGTAGCATCTTGAATTGTTAACACTATGGGAAGGGAAATGGGACAGACATTGTAGTGTTGCCATTGTCCCTCATTCTCCACCAGAATACAACACAAAAAATCTATGAACTTATATAATAATCTATTCCTGTTTCCTCTTACAAATTTACAGTCCACTTGCAATTATTCATACAAACAGTAGAGGACAGATTTCTATGAATAGAAAAATCATGCATTGGTCCTCTAAAAGACAGAAAGCATTTATTTTAGATAGCCAGGACATATGTGTCAAAAAGTTTGGGGCAGCATTGTTTCTAATAGCACAGAGATCTACATGTAAAACATCCTGAATGTCCACTAGGAGAGGAGGGCCTGAATAAATTATGACATATTTAGTAATTAAATACAAGACATTGCACGAATACTGATGTGAAAAGGTTCTATAACATATCAAAAGACCAAATATTATACAGAGACACACATTCTCTAACTGTAAGTGCTATCACTATCTTACTTATGCCTGATCATCCAGGATCTAGCATGGAACATGAACTCAGAAAATGTCTATTGATAAATAAATGAATCCATTCAGCTATCAATCTGTGAAGGCCTAATACAATCCTATGAATGAAAGAGTGCATGTACATACAGACATATTTGTGTAAGCACAGAAATTGATGTGGAAAACAATACCACCAAAGTAATGAAAATAGTTGGGAGTGGGGCATAAAGATTCATTTAAGTGATTTTGCATACCAATTTGATTTTACAATGAACATATAATATGCTGAAATATGTTTCATTTCAAACAACATCAGTTATCAGATAAAATAATTACCTTGTTCTATGAAGCTCATCTTCATAGATGCATAACTTGCTTAAATTACATCAATGGCAAGTTCCTATTTCACAAGTAAATAAGTACTAATTGAATCAGACAAAAAAGATATATTTATTTCACAGGCTGAATGACAAGGGGGTTTCTGACCACCCTATGGCAAGAAGTCCATTAAGACAGCAGGAGATGTGAGCTCAAAGAGCCCCACATGTATAGCTTATAATTCCAATCAGATTGCTGTTGGTATCCTAAGGAGACCACAAGATCCCATCAGAACCAATCTAAGACTGCTTTCCCTCGCCTGACTCCGCCCCACCTACTTAGCAGGCCATCCCTGTACAGGACAGTGGGATCTATGTCTACCTTCTGAGTATGCTTACTCACTCATACGCTTATAGTGACAGAGATGGAGGAAGGGGGAGGAGAGAGAAGAGAGGGAGATAAAAGTGGAAGGAGAGGGGAAAGTAGGAGTGCAGGAGAGAAGAGGGACTAAAAAGGCAGGAGAGAGAGAAAGGGAGAGGAGGAGGAGAGAGAGGGAGGTGGGACAGGGAGAGGGGGAAAGGGAGAGAGGAAGGGGGCAGGTTGGGGGAGGGAGAGGAAGGAGGGAAAGGAGGATGGAAGGGAGAAAGAGAGGAGAGAAGGGGACAGAAAGGGAGGGAGTAAGAAGGAGGGAGAAGGTGGGGAAGAGATGGAAAGAGTGAGGGAGACAGAGGGAAACAGATGGAAGGAAAGGGAGACAGAGGGAAGGAGAGGGAGAGAGAGGGAAGGAGAAGGGGAGCAGGAGGGAAGGAGAGGGAGAGAGCAGGAGAGGGAAGGTGTGGTGGTTTGAATAAGAATGGCCCCCACAGGCTCAATATTTTTGAATGCTTACTCGTCAGGAAGTGGCACTACTTGAGAAGGATTTAGGAAGTCTGGTCTTGTTAGAGGAAGTGTGTCACCAGGGGTGGACTCTGAGGTTTCAAAGAGCCCATTCCATGTCTAGAGTCTGGCTTTCCTGCTGCCTGTGGATCATGATACAGAACTCTCAGCTACTTTTGTCCAGCACCATGTCTGCCTGTGTGCCATCGTGCTTCCCGCAGACTGAACCTCTGAAACTCTGAGTCAGCCCTGATTAAATGTTTTCATTTATAAGAGCTGCCATAGTCATGGTGTCTCTTCCCAGCAACAGAACATTGACTAGGACAGAAGGAGAAGAAAAGAGAGGAAGAGAGAGCACCTGAACACAACACGAGGGACTTTTCTGAGTTTCCCTAACCATTGCTTTTTTCTAACAGTGCCCTCACTCCATTGTATTTTCCTTATTTGAGAGAATCAGTTTGTCTGCACCCTTTCAATGTGACACCTCTTGGCTTTTTTGTGCTCACCTTTTTCAATAAATTTGACTCATTTCCCAACTCCCACATATGTCTTATTATGGCTCTGATGATGCTACTTCTTCACAAATACCCACTCATAAATCAGCATGTGGGCCCAGGTGCTGCATAGCTAGAAAAAGAGGAAGAATGAAACTCCAGGATCTAGTCCCTCCTCAGCCCTAAAAATCACAGATTGGGATACCCTGTTTAACAAAACCACTGGAAATAGTCTTAAAGCTGACTGACTGGGGATTGGTACAGTGCATGAAGCCCTTGGTTCAATCCCTATCATCACATAAAAATGAGTGTGGTGGTGCACATCTGTAATCCTAGCACTCAGGAGTTGGAAAACAGGAAGATCAGGAATTTAAGGTCTTCTTTCACTATATATCAAGTTCAAGACTAGCCTGTGTTATGAATTATTACGTGTGGAGGGGCGTGGTATCCCGCGTGTGCAGGGAATCATGCTGGCATGCTGGGCAGATGTAATGGCGGGCTAGTGGGCATGGCGGCGGGGTGGCGGGGTGGCAGGTGGACATTTACAACCCAGAGGCTACATCTGCGTGGAAATGGTTTATTATAATAAGGGATAAAGAGAAAGATAGGAAAAGACAGAAAGGAGAGGGAGGGTGAGGAAGAGAGAGGGGTGTTCAAGAGTGTGCACCTCCTGGGAGAGAAGCAGAAGAGGAGAGGGAGAGAAAAATGGGCTGAGTTTTTCCTTAAAAAGAGACTTTTATGTCAGGACACAGGGGGGCACTAAGGGGTGGGACCAGAATATTAACAACCTGGGCTACATGAGACCAGTATGTACCCCCTAAAAAAATAGTTGGCTGATTAACATGATGAAAAAATACTGAGTTTCTATTGCCAGAGGAATACAGAAAGAAACACTCCACTTGAACTGACTTTGCATATGTGTGTTTTCAGTATTAACATTGTTTGATCTTTTCTGGTTTTTGTTTGTTTACTTAATTTTTTAATAGTTATTTGTTTTTGAGACAGGGTTTGATGAAGCTCTATGCCACTAAAGGTGAGCTTGAATTCCTGACCCTTCTGACTCTCCCTTCCAAGGACTACAGATTACATCATGCCATGCTCTGATATTTCCCTAGGAGTCACATCTATTATAGTTTTGGCATCATGGGCATAGAGAACTTAAGTATGTTCTACCTAAATCATCTTATAAAAATGATGTATGGAATACTGTAAAAGGGCAATATGAGCTATGATTTTCCTGCTCGTGGATACATGATTCACACTGAAAGCATTGTGGCCATGTCTAACCTGCAGCTCAAAAGACAGAAGGTACACAGAACCCACAGGGCTCCCACACTGCAACTACTGCAGACTCTCTGCATCAGCTTCCTTATGTACAACATGGGCGTGATGGGCAGAGGCCTACTTTACAGGAGGGCTTACCTTCACTTGACTGTATCCTTTTTAACATTTGGTTTTACATTCATAAAGCCAGTAGAAGGCAGCTTTGTTAAATTACCTATACCAACTCAACCAATTTTCTTTTCACCAGCCTCTTTCCCATCAGAGTGACATAAGGGAATCATACTGAGAAAATATAATCAGTGAGTTCTCTAAGCATACCAGTCCTGTGGCTTTCCTCACGCTAGTCTTAGACCTTGGTTTTAGCCTTTCAGTGGACCCCACCCCAGGGGCTTCCTCAGCCTAGGCAGCTAGTGTCTGGGAGAAGGATTCTGGATTTTGCAGAAGAGAAAATCCAACATATTAAAGCACTTTGCTCTTCTCTGCTTTAGCAAGGCTGATTTTGGCAAAAAGCCCAAAAGAACTCAACATATTTATAAAGTTCTGTTTGATCTACTTTTAAATGCTCCATGCAGAGTCATTCAAGCAAAATGAGAATACAGAATTTTAAAGAAAAATTTGAGGAAAGATTCGAAACATAAGTTATTTGTTGGATATAAACAAGACCTCTCCCTTCTCCCCAATACTCTGCCCTCCCAACATTTTTAAGGTGTTTCAATCTTTGATGCTGACAAATGGCTATCTCAGATACATGTTTCACTAGTTAAGAATCTGTAACTCCTGATTTCAAAATTGTGGTTTCCAAGGAAACCCAAAGGAAGAATTTTTATATTAAATAAAGTGATAAACATAACATTTGGAGTCTGTTCACTAGAATGTCTCATAGGCCAGGGAGATGCACATAGAACAAAAGACCTACATCAGGTGACCTCAAAAATTGTGATCTAAAATAGCCTTGTGGGCACAGTGGTCATGAGGCCACCTGCCAAGTGTCCTCTTATTACTCAGGTCAGTGGCTAGTGAGGGCCCACTCTGTCATATGGCACTTTGTGTCAGCTGAGCCCAATTCCCATGCTCCCTTCTTCCAAGGAGGCCAGTACAGTACAGGCACCTGCCACTGCCTCACCACTGCCCCCATGCAACCCAGCCCAACCCTTCACTCCCTTTTTCTGTCTGGTGAAATTCTAGAAAGCACTTATACTTGCTACTCCCTCACGGATGAAGAGAACATCAGGGCTTCTGTGTACCTATAGGGCTTCACAAACATACACACCCATGGCTCTTAGCCCTGTTCAGCAGTATTGTCATTCTCTGTTTAGGGATCTCTGCTACCTGTCAGGTAGTGAGGATATACATCATCCAAAAGGGAAGAAAGTTTATGATGATATTTACAGCAGGATTTGCTGGAAGAGCTGCCTGACGACCACCACGGCCCCATTTTTATGGTATTATTAGAGGATGAAGGTATTAAGGTCAGTAAGTTCAGCAGAGACCAAAGCACCTGCCTCGTTCTTTCAGGAAAAAAAATCTAAAAACTGTAATTCTACTTTTAAGAAGTTACACTCTCCAGGCAAGTCTAAAAAAACAAGCAAGTTTTAAAAGTTGCTTGAATAAAAGGGGAAGAAAGCTAATTTGATTAGCAAAAGCAAAACCTATTGAGTTAGATTAGGATTTACAATTACCCCACTTCAGCTCAGTGAAACCCTGTCTCGAAAAAAAAAAAGTTAGACCCTGGGTAACTCACTTAGAATAATGTCTTAGTTTGCTTTCTGTTACAGTAATAAAATACTGACCAAAAGCAATTTGGGGAGAAAAGGGTTTATTACATCTTACCAGTTACTATCAAGGAAAGTAAAGACAGGAACCTGGAGGCAGGAACTGAAGTAGAAGCAACAGAGGCACAAAGCTTACTGGCTTACTCAGCCTGGTTTCTTATACACCCCAGGACCCAGGAGTGGTACCCCTCTAGGTGGGGTGGGCCCTCCTACATCAGTCGCTAATCACTATCCCACAGACATAACCACATAATCTGATAGTTGCAATTCCTCGATTGAGGTTCCTTCCTCCCAAGGGACTATAGTTTGCAGCAAATTGACAAAAAAAAAATCAACCACCACAAATATAGAAAGATATGTGCAAAATGTCTACTGCTAAATTGTTCAGAACTGTGAAAAAGCAGAACATCCTAAATGTCCTCCTATTAGGGGACCAATTAGTTAAATCATAGGTATACTACACAGACCAATAAAGAAATGGTACAAATCTAAGTGAACTGATACAAAAAGACTTCTAAGATTCTATCTAATCTAATAAAAATATTATAATATAGAAGGTCAGTATGATCCCATTTGTGTCTTAAAAACAAACAAAAACCCACTAATGTCATGTGTGGTGGCACACAAGAGAATGAAGCAGGAGGGTCACACAGAGCAAGACCCTGTTCTTAAACAGAAGCACAAGGCATCAATATATGTGTGTTACAGTATACTGGACTCGTTTGTCTCATATGTAATTAACATTTTTCCTGACTGGAAACCCACAGCTTCTTAGAGCTTATATCAGTGTAGCTACTGTAGACAGTAGCTGATAGAGAGAATCAGGATTCAGGTATTTCCCAGGAAGTATGAATGGAGAAGTGATGGGTGATGTTCTGTATGTTGTGAAAATGTGTTGTTCTGATTGGTTGATAAATAAAGCTGTGTGGCCAATGGTGAGGCAGAATAAGGTTAGGCAGGACATTCTAACTAGAGAGAGAGAAGCAGAAAGCAGAGCGGGGGCCAGCCTGATCTACAGAGTGAGTTCCAGGACAGCTTAGGGCTGTTACACAGAGAAACCCTGTCTTGAAAAAAGAGAAGAAAAGAAAAGGTACAACTCAAAAGAAAAAGCAAATAGTACAGACTAAGCAACACAGTACCAGAGCCACTGGACTAAGCACTAGCTCACGGGCTGGTCAGAGCAACAAAACCATGCAGAAGTTGGGCCTTCCTGGATGGGTGCAAGTGAGTTTCTGCCAAGGCTCCTTTGGAGGGATATCACAGAGAACTGGGAGGGTCCTAAGCAACTAATGAGCCATGAAGGTGAAACAACAGGGCTAGCTGTGATTGAAGAGGCTTTTTTGTTTTGATTTTTCGTTGTTTTTAGGTTAACATTCAAAGTAATAGGTTTCATCATACTCTTTTCACTCCTATGTGTCATTACATTGTGTTCTCATTTGTTCTCCCCCATGACCCCTGCCTGTCTTCAGTTGGTTCCCTTTCTTTCCCAGTTAGTCCCCTCTGCTACTCCCCTAGGGCCCTCTCCCACCTCCTTGACCATCCTTTCCTTGTCTTTCCTGAGAAGTAAAGGGTTCTAAGCAGACTTTTCCCCAGCCTGTTAGTAATGTACATACCATCTATTTGTTCAAAGCAAACATAGACTTTTCCCCTTTCTTTAAACAACTCTTATTGTCCTTATAAGTACAGGAAAGGCCCAAAGGTGTGCTTCAAAAAATAGTAATGCACATTCAGACTTTTCATTTTTCCCAACTGATCTGCACCTTTCCCCCTCAGAAGGAGGGAAGCGAGTGTCATGAAGAGTGTAAATTTAGAAACAGTACATCTAGGAAGTGTCAATCTACAAGTCTCGAGGCTAGAAAAGCAGCAAAGTTTCCTTCATGGAACAGAAAAAGGAACAACAGAGAAAAACATAAAAGGGACAAAAAGAAATGTGCAATTATCTTCACGACAATACTAATTTTTGTCAGCACTTAAATAATTGCTCAACAGTTAAATGTCTTTTTCTTTAACAGGCCAGATTATAAAGTTGTCTACATATTACACAGGAGTACAAGTCACTTTTGCAAGACAAAACTTTCTGGAAGGCAGGAATTGAGTTTTTCTAACAGAGGGGTTGGCAAATGTATTTTATAAAGGGCCAGAGAATACTTGTGGCTTTGGGGGCCATACTACCTAACCCTGCTGTTACAGTGCAAGCAGTTATACACAATATAGCAATGACTGGCTGTGGCTAAGTGCCAATGGAACTTTCTTTATTAAAAAAAGATACACAGGTTTTGCCAGAGTAGACCCCTTAGCCAGTTTGCTTGCCTGGTCTATAAGATATGATAAGGGTCCAAATTAGAGACTAAGATTTTTGTTTGTTTATTTTTGCTACTTTTATAGGAAGAACAAGAAGCATTGCTAAGGTTGAATCATCAGCTTAGAAGAGGTATCTGTCTCAAACATGTCTTCACCGCCTGCCCCCCTGCCCGCCAGCATGAAATGGCACAGACCCAGTGTATAAAGCTCTCTTCACCTTGCCCATGTTGCCCAGCACCTATCTGATTCTTAAATTCTAGATTCTTGGGAATAGGATCTTAGAGAATTTCCTTGTAGGTAAATACAGCAGTCCAGAGCCTAGAACAAAAGGGGTGTGATGGTCAACCTTCACTGTCAATCTGACAGGACTCTCAATGGAAATACATCTCTGGGTGTGTCTGTAATGGTGTCCCTAGAGAAGTCTACCTGAGGAAGGAAGGAAAACCCACCCTGCATGTGAGCAGTGCCATCTCATGGACTCGAGTCCCCAACTGAGATAAATCTCATGGGCTAGGGTCCCCAATTGAGATAAAAGGTGGGTAGCTGGTGCCAAGGTTAAAGAAGTGTCCCACTGAGCCCAGCTTCCTGTTTCTTATTTCTTATTAGTTCTTTGAGAATTTCCTTCCATGTATTTTGATATTATTCACTCCCAATTCCTCCCAGAGCCTCCTCTTCTCTACCCACACAACTTTGTGTCCCCTTTTTTCTTTTAAACCCATCAAGTACAATTTGTACTACCCATACAGTTTTTTGTAAGGTTATAGTTATATCATCTCTCCCTTCCCTTTCCTCTATTCACACCGTCCCCTCCTTACTCTCTTTCAAATTCATGGTCTCCTTTTTTTCATCAACTGCCATTACATGCACAGATGTATATATGCATATATTCCTAAATATAACCTGCTCATCCTGTATGTTACTGGTATACATGTTTTCAGGGCTGCCCATTTGGTGTTGGATAACTAATCGGTGTGCTCTTCCCTGGGGAAGACTATTTCTCTCACTCTGAGCATATCTTAGTTGCCTGTAGTTCTTCATGTGGGATTGAGGCCTTGTGATCATTCCCCTGTCCACTTTTGCATGTCTATTATTGTCCTTGTTCAGGTATGTTTAGGCAGCCATGTTAGTGAGACTTGATGGGGGTAGCTTCAGACTTTACTAGGAGATACAGTCTTTCAACAAACTGCCTGATCCTCTGGCTCTTAGGATCTTTCAGCTCTCTCTTCCTCAATGTTCCATGAGCCTTAGGTGCAGAAGCTGTTTTGTAGATGCATCTATTGGGACTGGTGAGCCTGGCTTTTAGTAAGGGCTGGGGATACAAACTCAATCCTCATGATTGCATAGCAAGCACTTTACCAACTGAGCCATTTCCCCAACCCCCTCAAAACACTGATTTTAAAGGACATAAAAGAATATTAATTTCATGGAACCAGGGGTGTATAGCTCTGCTGACACAATAAAAATGCTTGTCTAAAACGACAGCCTACAGAATAGGAAAAGATCTTCACCAACCCCACATCAGACAAAGGTCTGATCTCCAAAATATATAAAGAACTCAAAAAACTAGACATCAAAAAATCTAACAATCCAATTAGAAAATGGGCCACAGAGCTAAACAGAGAATTCTCAACAGAAGAATCTCAGATGGCCGAGAGACATTTGAGGCATTGCTCAACATCCTTAGTCATCAGGGAAATGCAAATCAAAACAACGTTGAGATAC
>LZPO01063975.1:1282049-1311397 GCA_001675575.1 Neotoma lepida
TGTAAGATTAAATAAACTTTTTCCTTCCCAAGTTGCTTTTGCTCATGGTGTTTATCACAGCAATAGAAATTTAACTAAAACATCCCCTCACCCTGACAAAGATGATGATGAACAGATCAAATATCAGAGAGGGTGAAGCTCAGAAAGGAAGGGGGACAGCTAGGTCTGGCCCATAAACCCCAACCAAGAGAACAGAATGTACATGTAGCTGTCTATAAAATTAAATGAACTATACCCTGGGGAAAAGTATAAGACCATATATACATTAAAATAATGACATGGAGCTGGGAAGATGGCTCAGTTGGTAAAGAACCTATCACACATGCATGAGGACCTGAGCTTGGATCAGTAGAACTGTCTGTAGCCTCAGCTCTGGGGAAATAGAAACATGCAGACCAGGTGGCTCATGGGCCAGCCAGTTTAGCCAAATTGGTTAAGTCCCAGGTTCAGTGAGAGATTGCCTCAAAAAAATAAGAGGGAAAGCAATCAAGTCGACACCTAAAGTCGGCTTCTAGTCTCCACACGTGCACACCAGAATGTACATGTGCACACACCCACACTGACATATACTATGCATACATATACACAAAATATTAATGCTAAAAACAACAAAATGATGACATCAAGTCAAAGCCTTCCCTTGCTCTGGACACATTCTCCCACTTGTATCTTGTGGTCTACAAGTAAATGAGGACAATTCTGGTGTTTCCTCTTCAAATAGTTACAATATCGCCATCACATGACTCAACGTCCAGTTCAAACTTCCTCCTGTGGAACTGCACTTTGCCTTTGCACACTCTACTAAACAACCACCAGTATCAGGCCAGGATCTAGGTTCACTCTTTCGTCTCATCATGATCTACTTTCCCAACCAGCTGCTTGAGTCTCCCTTCTTCCTCAGCACTCAGGAACCAAAGATCAGTTCTCTGAATGACAGAATTTTAATAGCTTCTATTGTAAAAATTTAAATTACTTTTTAAGAATTCATATATGAGTACTGCATTTACATCATTTCTCCCCCTCCAACTTCTCCTGTGTCCCCCTATGCACTCTGAAATTCACAACCTCTCCTTCTTTAGTTATTGTTACATATATACATTCATACAGGGATACATAGAAACACACATGTGTATATATGCATGCAACCTGCTGAGTCTCTTTAGTGTTGCTCTTATGTACATGTGTTCAGTGCTGCCCACTGGGACTAGATAAGCTAACAGGGGCTCGTCCCTGGAGAAGACTGAGGTTCCCTCCCCCAGCAGCCATGAATTGCCCTAACAGCTTCTTTTTCACACAGATAACTTAGGAAGATTGCAGCCCCTCTGACAGTTTTCCTTTTGCTACCTTTTCTCAACAGAGTGGATGCATTTGAGTTCAAGTGCACAATTCTTTCAATGGGTGCACTTGGCTACAAGAGGAATGAGCTTGTAGCTTCCTCCTTCAGGGAGTTTACAATCAGATTATTTTTAAAATGGACCCACTATAATACTTCCCCTAACACTCCTCATGGGTTATACTTGAAGGAGCGAGCAAGTCTCTACACCTCTGCTTCCTTCGGGTGTGTGTGTACATACATGTGCATGCGTACACACACAGTTAATTTATACATGTGTATGTATGTATGTATACATATGTGTATATACATATGCACGTACATTGTGAAGTTCTATCCAAGTTAAGGAATTTTTGTTTCTAAAATGCTCTGTTTAAACATCCAGCATTTTAGAATTTCAACTGACCCACCTTCTGAAAGCTAGAAATTGATGTATACTTATTATTCTCTTACTATTTTCAATTATAAGACTTATACAAGAGATATTATGAGTCAAAGTTAAAATCTATACATCAGCAACAGGAAAAATCTTAAGGAGAAAGATTCCATTTACAAAAGGCAACAATGATCACACCCTGCTTAGGACTAACTGTATCAGAAGGTAGCAAGATGCTATAGGCAAAAGTATGACACGTGGCTGAAGTGGATGGCCAGGATTAACTGTTTCGAATTCTGGGGTGGAGATGGTTTTGTTTGCAAGGATTCATTTACTGCAATGTTTGGAAAGAAGCATAGGGGAGAGAAGGTTTCCATTTACATACTTGCATCTAAAGATAATTTGTATGATAATATAAACTCATAAGCAAAAAGTTGGGAAAATGCCATTTTTTCAATATTGTCTTCTAACTTTAATAAGATTGAAATCAAAATCCTGAGATTTTTTTTTAATTTCATCACACGAATTTATGATAAACCAATAGCAATGGTAAAAACTTTGATTGGTGTGTGTGTGTGTGTGTGTGTGTGTGTGTGTGTGGTGTGCTCTTAGGCCCACACAGGCTTACATATGCACATAAGTACATGGAGGACAAGGGTCAACCTTGGTTCTTGTCAGGAAAGGTTTCTCAACAGCCTGGAAGGAATCAACTAGGCGAGACTGATTGGCCATTGATCCCAGAGGGATCTACCTATTTCTGCCTCCACAATATGAGGATTACAAGTGCATGCAACCACATGTCGTTTTTTTTAAACTTGGATGCTCAGAATTAAACTCAAGTCCTCACTTTATTGACAAGCCATCTTCCTAGCCCAAGATAAAACATTATTTTCCAAGTGAGGAGTGATAAAAGAAAAGACAAGACCTTGCTACGTTATATATTAAGATGTATTATAAAGCCACACAGTTAACTATAGTGATGCAAGAATGCTGAGACAAATTAATGGCATTAAACTGAAGGTCCAGGGAAATAACAATATATAATAAATGAAGTATCAAAAATACATGGGAAAGAGTTGTACTGTTCTACAAATGATCCTGGAAAAGTGCCCATTTCAAATTAACAATCACTTTGTACAGTAAGCCCATATATTGAAAATTTTATGCAGATAAAATTTTGAAATTAAAATGAAGCTAGTACAAAAATAGCTGGGAATTTATTTAGAGGAACTATAAAGCATCAATACACAATCTAGATGAATGCTTTCATACTTTAAATGTATAGAAATGTAGTGTTTCTATGTATTGAAATAAATGGAAAAAATTAAGGAAGTGATCAAACTAGGAAGAAAAATGGGCCATGAAGGACAAAGGGAAAATACACTATTAAGAAAAATAGAAAGATCTTTATATAAATAGCAAAGACTACTAATAAATGACAGAAACAAAAATATTCAAACACTCTCACAATTAGAAAAATTCAAGCTTAAAATATTAAAAGCATTCCCCATTTCCAGTGGGGGTGTAGAACTGTTGTAAGCATGAGGAAATGAGTTCAGGAACAATGGATCAAAGTTCCACAGAATGAATGCACAATTTTGTCTGGTAATTCTACATCTAAGCGTCTTTCCTAAAGAAATCATCAGCGCTGCAGATAAAAACTTATGAGCAAAATAGCCAATAGAGTTAGTGACAATGGCAAGACAAATTGGAAACGTAAATGGGATCCTTGCCTTTCCAACACAGGCTCTCTCCAGGAAGCTCCAAATGTAGAATATAAGAGGTTTGCCTTTTGATTTACAGGCAATCTCATTTTTTTTCTCTCAAGAAATGAACAATAGGAGGCCACAGTCAGTTCTCTGCCTTTCTCAAATCGATTATCTAATATTTAGGTCATCTCTAGCAAAACAGTGTCATTTTGATCCCCCAGACTCTCTATCTCCTAGGCAACTGATTGAATAAAAAATATAAAGCCTCCCTGAGAAATACATTATTTTAAAGACTTAAATAAAAGAAATGGCAGACAGTGTCCCTCAGCTTGGGGGATGGGGAGTAGCAGAACAGAAAATAAAACAGGCAGAGAGACAGCCAGGAACCACTAAGGAACTGCATTTAACACCACTTTATGTGTTGATTTTCTGTTTTAACAGCTTCATTGAGATATAATTTATGTAACATAAAAATTCACCCCTTTCATGTATATAATTAAATGGGTTTTATATATTCACAGGATTATACAGCCAACCCACCAATCTAATTTTGGACCATTTCCATCATCCCCAAATGAAACCTCATGTTCATTAGTAGGTGCTCTCATGCCCATCCCCAAGGTCTAGGCAAATATTAATCAACTTTCTGTCTGTAGGAATCCGTTTATTCTGGGTAGTTCACGTAAATGAAATCAAATAACATGTGGTACTGTGTGTGTGGTTTTCTTCACTCAGCATCAGCTTTTGGAGGTTCATCCATGCTTTAGTATGTACCAGTACTTCATTCATAATGGTGGCCTAATAATATTCCACTGTGTGGATGGACCAAAGTTTGTTCATTCATTCATTCATTCATTCATTCATTCATTCATCAGCTGCTGAACATCTGTGTTGTTTCTACTTGGGAATTACTATGAATAATGCTGCTAGGAATAATCAAGTACAATCTATGTATGGACATGTATGTTCTCATTTTTCCTGGACATCAATTTCTGGTTTAAATAGAAACTTAGAAGTTTGTGGAACTGCCAAACTATTTTTCCAAAATGGCTATACTATTTTATAGTTCCATCAATAATGTACCAGTTGTTCATAATACTCCCTTATAATCCTTTGCATGTCTCTTAAGATTGACAGATATGTCCTCTTAAATTTTTCATGTGGGGATTTAAATCTTTCTTGATCACTGTAATTAAATGTTGATCAATTTTGTCAACCATTCCACAGAACCAACCTTTTTTGTATGTTTTGTTTTGTTTGATGTCATATAGTCCAGGCACCCTTAAACTCAAACTCACTATGTAGCCCAGGATAACCCTAAATCCCTGATCTGCCTGGCTCCACCTACTAAGCACAAAGATTACAGATGTGAGCCACCACACCTAGCTAAGAACCAACTCCTGCTTGGTTGATTTTTATGGTTTTTTTTCTATATCCTTTCCACTGGAATTTTTGCTCTTCTTTCTGCCTGTTCATTTTGGCTTCCTCTCCTCATTCTTTTAGGTACAGAGTTAGGTTGCATATTCAAGATGCCTTCTTTTTAAATACAGATATTAACAACTGTAAACTGCAGGCAATTCATTTTTATGTTATCTTCATTTTGTGCAAAGTATTTTAGAATTGGTGAATTCCTAGACTCATTGTTTATTCAGAAATATTCTGTTTAATTTCCATGGATTTGTGAATTTCCCTAATTTCCTTCTGTTGTTGATTTATAATTTAATTCTATTGTGGTCAGACAACATGCCTGGTATAATCTGAATTTTTTTCAAGCTTATTGAGATTTCTTTTACAGCCTAGCATCTGGTCCATCCTGGAGAATGTTCCATGTGTATCTAATCACTGGCTACTTTGTGGAAACAACACTCAATTACTATTTTCCATAAATCTCTAATTTTTCCCAACATTTTGGGAGTCTTCCTAGCAGTTTATCATGTTTAGTAATGACTACGCTATCTATTAAGTGATTGTACCTTAGTTCATGGCCTCTCCTCATCCCAGTATCTATTCATATTCTTTCCGTGTGTATGTGTCTCTCTGTCTGTCTGTCTCTGTCTCTCTCGCTGTGTGTGTGTGCATGCGTGCGTGTAAGTATGTGTGTCTTCATGTGAGTTCATGTGGAGTTCATATACATGGAGGCCAGAGGACAACCTCAAGTATATTCCTCAGGTACCAGCCACCTTGTTTTGGAAACAGGCCGAGAGTGCTTACCAGCGTGGAACTTTTCAAGTAGACTAGGATGGCTAGCCAACAAGCCCCAGGGTTCCACCTATCTCTCTTTCCCTAGCACTGGTATTAAAAGTGCGTGCCACTGTACCAGGCTGTTTTACATGGGGTCTGGGTGTTGAAATCAGGTCCTTGTGCTTGCAAGGCAAATGAATTATTAACTGAGCTATCTCTGCTGCCTAACACCTATTTCCTTCCTTTATTTTTTATTTATTCATTTATTTATTTATTTATTTATTTATTATTTATTTTGGTTTTTCAAGACAGGGTTTCTGTGTAGCTTTGTGCCTTTCCTGGAACTCACTCGGTAGACCAGGCTGGCCTCGAACTCACAGAGATCCGCCTGCCTCTGCCTCCCAAGTGCTGGGATTAAAGGTGTGCACCACCACCGCCCAGCCTTCCTTTATTTTTAATACTCAAAACTGTCCAGGGAATTAACAAAGAGTCATAGCTTTGTTTTAATGATGGGAAAATTGGAAAACAGATTAAGTATGTAACCTGTCTCAAGTTCTACAGACACTGCAGGTACCAAAGGAACAGAGTACGGGGCTTCCCAACAGCCACTCTGCAACAAGGCCCTGCTGCTGCTGGACTCATTCAGGTCTGCAGAAAATCATAAATGAAACATGCAGGCCAGTTCCATCCCACTCCACCCTTGCCCATGTTCTTTCTCATGCACAGGAACACACAAGGGAAGCTGCTGGCTGCTCTCTTATTTTTTTTTTCTGTTGGGAAAAATACGAGCAGCCCACCTGGCACTGCAGCTGGGAATGCTGCTGTCTGCCCGACCATGGGTTAGCAACACAGGATGTGAAATGTCTTCATTGTGCAAAACTGCCTCAGGGCTTTACAAGAACAAAATTCCAAGAGACCAAAGACTAAAATCAGGCTGCAAAAGACACCAAGGAGATGTGTGATAACTAGGCTGTGATGAGAGATCAGTAGATAGTAAGTAGAAGAAAATGCCCTTACTCCACAACCTACTGAGGCTAGCTGTTGGCCCAACACAAGATACCAAATGTGGCCAACACTTACAAATTGCCTACCCCTACCTAATCACTTCTCCTTGATCTACTCACTCTCCTTTCAGAAAAACATCTCTGTGGAAAGGAGACCTCCATACAGAGCTGAACAAAGGTCAGTTTTCCAGATCTAAGGGGTAGACTTTAGGATCCCCCAGCAGATGCACTCTGTGTACTTGCCTGTCACATCAGTATGTGGGTGTCTATACCAACGGCCTTCCATCACTTTAGTAATTGTATGATTTCAGAACTTCTAAAAGGCTGCTTATGTGGGCTTTCCTCATAGAATCACATGTGGATTTATTGTCTGGATTCAAAATGGCACCTCTTTCACAAATATGTAGACTGAACAAAACTATTTATCATGTACACTCAGGGGTTTAATTGTATCAAGAAAATCCATGATTTCCTTTCCATTGAAGCAAAAGAAAAAAGCAATGAGATATACAGCCAGTGTGGGCCTGAGTGACTGTACAAAGCACCCTGGACTTTCAGTTCGATGCTGATGCTAATCTTAGGTAGGCCGGAATGACCAAGCTCACAGATCACTAGGTCAGGCCTTTCTCAATCCAACTCTCATGCCAAAGCTCAGCCTATAGACACCCTCTCAGACAGAAGGACCCAAGACATTCCTGGGGGACTAGGGAGAGGTTCCTTTCAGCTTGTCCCTTGCAAAACTCAAACACTGAGTTCCTAGTTTCACATTCAGAGACTGTCCTCCAAGTGACATCTAACTCCCGATTTCACGACCACCAGCTTTAAAAGCATCGTCGGCTGCTCCTCTCTTCTCCACTCAGACTTAAAATTCAACAGGTCTTGGCTTAGAGACCCTTAGCAAAGCCCCTGCCCTGCGTATGGGAGTCCAGCATATCTCAAAGCGGAGTCCCAGCTAGTACTCAGAAAAACGATCACAGATAAGCAGGTTTCCCTACCACAGGACATAGGAGAGGATGGAATACTTTAACATGGTTGTCAGTCCTTAAGTGGGTGCTAGTACTACAGCTGAAATACAATCAGAGAGGTAATGTCCTCCCCCTCTTTATACATCTATCTCATCTCATGCCTCTCTTGTGAAGCATTTCCTAGGGCTGAAACTCTACAAAACACACATTGGAAATGCTAGCCTCATTTCTATCTGAATATGTCATACTTGTTGCAAGGTTGCCTCCCTAGTTGATGGAAATACACAAGAGTACTACCTTTTACAACACAGCTGGTGTGTGTGTGTGTGTGTGTGTGTGTGTGTGTGTGTGTGTGTTTACATGCAGGTACACATTCACATGTGTGCACATGTATATGGAGGCTGGAGGTCAACATCAAGTATTATCTTCCATCACCTCTCCACCTTGTTCGTTTGAGACAGGATCTCTGTATCCCTGGCTGGCCTGGAACTCACTATGTGAACCAAGTGACCTTCAAACTAATATAAATTCACCTGCCTCTTCCTCAGGAGTGCTAGGATGAAAGGCAGATGCTACCACATTCAGCTCTACCTTGCTTTTTGAGACAGCATCTCTCATGGAACCTGGAGCACCCTGACTCAGCTAGACTGACTGGTCAGCAAGCCCCAGAAATCCTTCTGTCTCCAGCACTGGAATTACAGGCATGTACCACCACGTCCTGTTGTTACACGGGTGCTAGGAATCCAAACTCTGGTCCTCATGCTCGCTGACTGAGCCACATTTCCAGTTCTAACACAGCTTATTCAGACAAACATGAGTACTCAGGTCTAGGAAAACTAAGGATCCTATATGATGGTATAACGTAAGCCAGGCCCGTCCTCAGAGCACAATGTACTGATTGGATTACGTCAGTTTCAGCACTCAATATCATTGGGAATTGTCAGCTCCTCTGCAACAAGAGCAAACTTTAGCTGTGCCCAGTGACATAGACCCTGACTATTCCAGGCTAAGGCTTCATTGCCAGAAATATGAAAAATCAAACAGGAAATTATATGCATATGTTGTGCTTTCTGCAGAGGGTTGGTGTGGTGGTTTGAAAGAAAATGGCCCCCAAAGGGAGTGGCACTATTAGGAGGTGTGGCCTTGTTGGAGAAAGTGTGTCACTGTGGGGGCAGGCTTTGGGGTCTCTTTTCTTAAGCTTCACTCAATGTGACAGTCAGTTGACTTCCTGTTGCCTTCAAGATGTAGCACTCTCAGCTCCAGCACCACATCTGCCTGCATGCCATGCTCCCTGACACGATGATAATGCACTGAACCTCTGGAACTGTAAGCTACAAACTCAATTAAGTGTTTTCCTTATAAGAGTTACTATGGTCATGGAGTCTCTTCACAGCAATAGAAAACCCAAACTAAGACAGTTGGGAACTCTAAATGTATTTTCCCACAGGAACTGTTATAAATGGTGACTAATTCCCAGACTAATCCACAGGTACAGCTGAAATAAGGTACATCAGCAATTTTACCAACAAAAGTGAAAAAAAAAACCCATGAGATTTTAAAGCAGACATTTCAACTTTTCAGAATAATCATGGTCAGTAACATCCCAAGTTGGGATGATTCGAACCAGGAAAGAATAGGCTACACTCATCATTTACAAGCCAACACAAGGCCAGCAGAGACAGCCGGCCGGTTACTTTCATCACCTGCTGGCAACTGAAAACAACACGAGTAATAAAAAAATATTGCTCCTTGGAGGAAACACAGGTTCAACAAGATGTGAAGAAGTAATTAAGAGTACTTGGAGCTATGAGAAGGAGACTTTGGCTCACCTACAGGGATTTCAGCATGATTCTTTGTTTTGTCCAAATTAATATCTACACCTAAATTCATGCCTATAGGTGTCTCTGCTTTTTAATAGTTATCAACAAGAGCTGGGTGTGATGGCTCACACCTGTAATGCCAGCACTTGGGAGGCTGAGGGAAGAAGGCTGTCATAAGTTCAAATCCTGCCGAGCCACACAGTGAATTCTAGACCAGCTTGAAATATAGTGTGAGACCTTATTTCAAAACAAAGAAACAACATTTGCCAAGAATCCTGATTAGCATATACATATACGTGCATGAAACTGTCATATTGGACACTCTGGAGAGCAGGCTGGCCTCGAACTCAAGAGATCCACCTTCCTCTGCCTCCCAGGTGCTGGGATTAAAGGCGTGCGCCACCACTACCTGCCTATATATAATTCTTAATTGAAAATATCCTGGTTAGTGGGGGTATCACAGGTAGAACAAGGACCATGAACCAGATTCTATGAGTCCAACTAGCAAATTTTAGACAGCAAAGCAGGGCGTTGAAGGGAATGTTTGCAGACTGTGAGAAGCTGTGCGTCTGAAGTGGAAAAAAATGAGAACACTGAGTCAGGGCAGCCAAAGGCATCCTCAAAGGTGAACAAGAAGAGATGTTTCCTAGAAAAGCCACCAGGGGGAGCCACCAACCACTTCAAACCCACATCAAATGTCTTGTAGGGACTGACTTGGGTGGAAGCCCAGTATGAGTGTGGTGGGATAGCTGTTACTCTATGTAGTGTTACTGCCTTGGGGACAGGCCACAGGGGGATAAAGGAGGATATATAATAGAAGAAAAATTCAAAATAACAATTTTGTTATTGACTTGTACAGAAAAAAAAGCACAGAAGACATGTAATAGCAACAACCCTCCACAGAGCTTCTTTCTACCCCTTTCTCCAGTTGTACGCCTAGGCTGGATTTGTAGTACTACTCAATAATGAATGAGCAAGGGCCACAGATTCTCTACCATCAACCTAACACAGACTCCCACACAAGCCTCCCAGAAATAGGGCCAGGGCTAGCAGTTAAAGGGTATGAGAATGAAGGCCTCTGGAAAAAGACTGTAAATGCATACACAGATCTATATGCAGATGTATATGTTATGAAGTGACTCTCTTTCCTACTCCCTCACTTCCAAGTTCTCATTTCCCCTGGGAAAGATCAGCTCTGGTGATAACCAGTACCTTCCACACAATAGCTATGCCTTCTGTTGACTCTTCTGTCAGTTCATAGACGCCAACTCTCCAAGGAAAATCAACAGCAGATTTAAAAACTCCAAGGGCAGTCCTACCCAAAATGGCACATTTTCAGATACCTAGTCAGCCACAGGGAAAAGGACACTTGAAAGGAAAAAGCCTCGTTTCTACCAGCAAAGCCCCAGGTTCTGCCTAGACCTTAATAACAGATCACCAGGAGCCAAATGAGTTACTCTGTCTGATTTGGTTTGGTTTGGTTGTTTCCCAAAGCTGAAGACAGAATCCCGCTTTAAGCACTCTATCACTGAGCTAAATTCCCAAACTGACATTTTCTTTATTAAGGATGCACTTTTTATATCCTTTGCTTACAGATAATTTCCAACAAAGAACCCAAGACCTTCAAGATCCACGCCACCAGCCAGGCATGATGGTACATGCTTGTAATCCAAGCACTCAGGAGGCTGAGACAAAGGAATCTCTAGTGAACTTGAGTCAAGCCTGTCTCAAAAAATATTTTTCCATGCCATTGAGCCTCTGAGCCACGATGTGCTTTCCATGCCAGCGTATGCATATTTACACACATATGCACATACTCTAACCCTCACCCGAAGTCTCATGAATCAGTCCAATGGACACCTTGGTGTATTATCCCAGGCAGCCAAGGTAAATGATAAAGAAGTGGGAGTTTAAAAAAAATTACATTTCCCTTTCAGGAAAAGGTGACAGGGGAGAGTGGTCAACTGGCCAGATCCGTTGAGGGACTGGAATGACCACTGCTTTTACAAGGGAAAGAAGGCTACACATTAGTTCAATTTGCTGGAGAGCTACAGGTAGTAGTCACAAGTGGAGAGCACTTCTGTGTGGTAACTGTGAGGCCCACGTTAACGTGAAGGGCATGCAAGCACCACCCATCCACATGCATATGAATTCTGAAGGTTTCCATGCTGATTTCTAAAGCAACAGTGTGTCACCAGAGGCAGAGCGTTTATTGGTCCTTCCATTAAGGAAGGCTTTTGAGTCAGATCTGTCAAAAAGATTAAATGTGTCAGAACAGAACCCACAGAGCAATGTTCTATAAAGTCAGATCCACATACCAGTTCAGGGAGCAACCCTGCCCCCACCCTAACCAGAATCTCATGTGAGACAGATGAGCTCACCTCACAGCATCAGAGCTAGACCTGTTACCAATAACATCTTTAAAACTGTCAGGTCGTTCAGCATTTCTCTCTGGAAGGGGTACTAAAGTGCAAATGCATAACCTTAAATAAAGATGGTAAGAAGCAGTTTATCTTTCAGAAGGCAGATGCCAAAGTAGCAGAGCGGCTTAAAAAGATGATTATAAAATACAGTTTGTATCAGGAGAGCATAACAATAACAGTAGTAATAGCAAAGAATAAGAAATGCACAAAATACAATAGACACTTACCAAACACTGAATTCATGATAAACTGGAAATAGAAACAAGGACACATAAAGCCAACCAGAAACCCACCAAGTGGCTTCACATTAAGAATGACAAAACTAAATAAGAGATATATACCCCACCTGTTCTTTAAAAAGATGTAAGAAATGGCCAGTGCTTTATCAGTGTTTCCCGTATGGCACAGAGCATGGAGTGCTTACAGGCAGGACTGTCTGCTGCTTTGCTAGTCCTTGTAGCAGCACCAGGGCACTGGATCGGGTGCATAGTTGGCATGCAAATAAACATGCTATAGAGTGTTCATTGCTGTTCACCAAAAAGTTTTAAAAAAAGGAACAATGTCCAAAATCACAGGCAGCAAGAAGGGGGATTCTGAGGCACAGTTTTCCCACCTGGCCTGCTAATGATGGAAGCCAGAACCCTGGCATAAAATTAGGTCTTCACCCAGGCCAGTGAAGTATGAACTATAGCCTACATATATAATCTGTCACATGGACAGAGCTAATCAGATGAAACCAAATGATTTGTATTTTGTTTTGAACTGAAGTAGAGAAGTGCATTCTGGTGGACAAAACCAACTGCTCATCTTTTAAAACATATTTGCTAATAACTGTTAAAACTTACATTTAATTCAATTTTGCTTCTCAACTCATGCTTTTGAATATCTTTAAGAAACGTTCCCTTAACCCATTCATGTTCCATTTTAGGAGGGCCCATCATTCTTCTGTATGGATTTAACAGAAAAGAAATTATAAAATAGGAAGTCAATTTCATCTAGTTTTGTCTGCCCAGAAGTTCTGTCACTGTGACCAACAGGCCGGACATTGTAATGCCCCAAATGGGCAGCTGATGGCTCTCTAGCCAGCTGGGGTGACTTTCGCTCTGAACTTCAGCTGCATCTTTCTTCTTCTCACACAATAGACCCAAAGAGTCATTGCTGTCCCTCCATAAATCAGCCTTAGAAACTTTGAATGTCACAACTGATGCTAACCATGTCCTAACAGTCATGTTCTGTGCTCCTGCCCCTTGCTCGGGGTTATGAAGAACTTCCTTTAGAGCCCAAATTCTTCTGCCTTTATTCAGGGCAAGGCAGGCTTATTCCAAATTGCCAGGTACTAAAACCTGTCTGTTTGCAATTGTCACAAAGTAAGGCATGTCACAAAATGCAGTAACAGCTAGATTTAACTGGGTAAACTTCTTCAGCAAAGGCTGTCTTGAGCTCAGGTCCCAGTGATGTGGCTCAAGTTCAGAGTCAGAGCCAGAATAGAATGGACTCTTTCTTCATTAAACCAATTCCAGGCCTGAATCAAATGGCAAGGCTCACATAGGAAGAAAAGAGCCCTCCCATGTTTGACTAAGTTGAAGGGAATTTGTGTTTCTGCTAAATTTTCACAGGGTCCAAGGTGGGATTACAAGGTAGATTCACATACCTGAAGAAAGATCCCACATTAGCAAATCAAAAAGATTTTCAAACCCTAAGAACAAGTTCCTCCCTTAATCATAGCTATAAAAACACTGATAGAGCACAGCATCCTACAGGTTTGAAGGACAAAGCTGGATGGAAACAAAAGGGGAAGGGTGAGTGGACTTCAATAACTTGAAAAAATTACACAAGTGTTTAGGAGGAACTAGAATGACCTCCCAAAGATTTAGCTTCTGATCTTTGTTTTAAGGGGGAAGGGTGTGTTTTTTTTTCATTGATTTTGGGTGGGAAAGAAATGTAGCTTTTGAGATCAGTACAATGAACTATTTATCTGGCCTGACAGGGCCAATCAGTCTCCACCACACACTGATTATTATAAGGAGGGGCAAAATAGTGTTAGTCTTAATGGGGTGGGGGAGGACCAAACAGCATCCATCCTGATGCACAATGCTTCCCTTCAGCTGGGAACTGATGTTTGGCCCAGGTGACCCAGTAGGTCAGTGTGAAGCCTGGAACAGAATGGAGACGGGCTGTTATTAGGCTTCCCAGTTACAGGACGCCTTTGCGTGTTCAAGTCTCACAGTTCTTGGCATTTAGCATATAAAAACGCCAACTATAAAAGCCTGGTCTTAATCCAGCTGTAGCCTAAGGTAGAAGGCTTAAAACAGTCAAGTAAACTACCCTTTGGAATTCCTTTTTCTGGTGAACAAGAAATTCCATTTGGGGAACTTAAAGGCCAGAGTTTCAGTTCTAAAGAAACAATTATCTGAAAAGCTCTATTCTTTCGTTGACTTAAAAGTTCTCAGGTAATTTTACTGAACCTGTGCATATAATTACCTTCATTCTTTGCCTTAATTAATTCCTTCTCTTCTGAAATTAATTAAGTCTCTTACTGACTTTATAAAGTAGCAAGGCTGACCAGAAAGACTTTGCTACTGGTCACTATGGATGGAATGCCTGGACTTGAGAAGAGCCATCTGAAGGGGACAGCTTCCAGAAGCCAGAAAGAAGACTCACTGGACTCCAAATCTTAAATCCAAAGTCAAAGTCTCCTCTGGACTTGGGGAATCTATATGCAAGAACGGAGAGCTGAGCATGTCAGCTCAGGCCAGAAATGGTGTCATACCAGCACTTGGGAGTGTGAGGCAAGAGGATTACATGTTCAAAACTAGCCTGGACTAAATTTAAGGCCAGTCTGAACTATGTGGGACTCTGTCTCAAAACACAATTTTTTTTTTCTTAAAGAATTCAGGAAGCACTTTGCAACGATTATAGTTTTACAGTAACATAAGCTAAATTCTTAAAATGGGAAATCCCCAATTTTGATACAATGAGATTTAAAAGAAGAAGGGAAAGAAAGAAAATCCATAGCTGCTAACCAACTTGGGCCGCTAGCCAATATTTCATGTGAATAATTCAAAATAGGAAATGGAACCCAGAGCAGCTGGAAGAGGCGGTAGAAGAGGCAGGAAGGAAGAGAGACACAAAGCCAATGTTACCAGAACTAGGATCAATGGGCAGTTTATTGGACAAATTCTCATGCTGTCTAAATTTTATGAAAGATTAGCTGTTCTTCCCTGTGGTTATGTAAACTTGCCTCTTTTTTTCCTTGTTAATGGAACCCTTTGCTAATACATTTCTTCCTGCTGGTTTTGAACAGCTCTCAATTCCCTTTGAAGGACATAATAAGCCCAGGAAAAGAGAGCAGCTGAAGTCTGACCTTGTCTGGGCATGCTCAACTCACTGTGGGCCCTGGTTGACCCAAGGTCCAGAACTGATTAGGGTCCTCTCTGGAATCTTAGATTCTGTCTCACATCATTCAAAAAACAGTTCTGACCAGGGCAGACGGTAAACGAAGCAGTTTTAATAAGCTCGTACCTAAAGTGACTTAAGGTCTCAAAAGAAGGAAAACAAGCCTATGATTATTAAAGGTTTCTGGGCTATATGATGCACTAGCTATATCTTTGAACAATCTTCCTTATAAATACAGAGAGGCAGGGTCTGTGTTGGGGACCTGGGCAGTTAGAGAGACAGGCACTAATAGAGTTTATTTTGATTCAAAGGAGAGTATGAGCAGACACTCTCAGATCAGCCTGGACCTTATCGTTCTCCTGACTCACCTTTCATCCACACAAATAGGTTTGAAGGTTGAAGCTAAACTCCTTGAGAAATCATTTACAAGTTTGCTCAAATTTCCTCTGAAAAATTGTATTAATTCTTTTTCCTATGGAGTTACTAGGGGTGTATGTGGGGGTGGGTGGGGGTGGAGGTGTAGTGTGTGTACAAAATTTATACTGAAAACCAGAAAGACAAACTCCTCAACTTTTCAGCAATGCTCAATTTGACATCATGCATACAAGGGTTTCCAGATGTGCCCATGTGAGGGGGAAAGGTCCCCCCTTTGCCATACCTCGCTTATTGGTTCTTAAAATGGTTTCAGAAGACAGCAAAGCATTTCCACTGGCCACATCGTGCATGGGCTTCTCTGGAGCTTTGTTGGAGAGAGGGTCTTTCTTCATCTCTCTCTTTATTTCCTGTGAGGACATAGAAAGGGAAGGGGGTATTTATAGTTGGAAGTTTTGGGGTACCTCTTCATCCCTCTGGAAATAAACCAATAATAATTCCACATATGCACAGCACAATATTTGACAAACACCACTGTCTAAATTTGTGTAGTTTCTTATATTTGTTAAAGAAACACCTAGTCCTATAAAATGGAATAACGCCCAGTATAGTAAGGTTCCCTTATATGAGTGAGGCCATTCCATGTGAACATCAAGAGACTGATTGAAATATGAGCACCACCATATAACTCTAAATTATGTCTCCTTTTACTTTTTTCAACTATGAGAAGCCCCAGCCAAGCACATGCCCCACTTCAAAAGCTTTGATTTCTATTCTTCTCAACAAAGGTTTAGAAAAACTACATCTGCAAATCACCACTATGCTCTCATAATTATACTGAACTCAAAAGATAATTTAAATGCATTTGTAGTTCTCAAGTTCCTCTAGCTTTTGAATTCTTGACCAAAAAAAGGGGGGGGGGATAAGAACTAAATGACAGACAAAAATAATGACTATCATTTTAGGTCAGCAAACTCCAGCCCATCATGCTAGTTTGTAAATAAAATTTCATTAGAACACAAATGCATTCATGTGCATCTTATATGGCTGGTTGGATGCCCCAGTTCCAGAGTTGAGGAGATGTGAGAGACGAAGCCTGAAACATCCAACCTTTCACAGCAAGTATCTGCTGGCCTTCAGCTAGGTGGACTTCTATCATAACTCATTTAAGATTTGGCTCTTGCGGGCAGCAAGATGGCTCGGTGGATGAAGGAACTTGCTAAATGACCTGAATTCAACTCCTGGGACCCACATGGTGAAAGGAGAGAACCAATTCTAGAAAGTTGTCCTCAGACCTCCATATAATCAATCCATCAATCAGTCGATGCAATTTGAAAGATATGGATCTTGGGGCTGAGGCAATGACTCAATGAGTAAGATTCCTTTCCATGCAAACACGAAAACCTGAGCTAGACTCTCCAGCACCCATATAAAAAGCCTGTTGTTATTGCATGTGTACCAGTAACTCCAGCAATGTCAGGGAGTGGGGTAGAGACAGGACAATTGCTGGGGCTTGCAGGCCACCAGCCTAGCAGCACCAGGTTCGATGAGAGACCCTAAATCAGTGGTTCTCAACCGTCCCAATGCTGTGACCCTTTAATACATTTCTTCATGTTGTGGTGACCCCCAACCATAAATTATTTTACTATTACTTTATAACTATTAATTTTGCTACTATTATGAATCATAATGCAAATATTGATATGTAGGACATCTTATATGTAGGATATCTGATATGTGACCTCCTAAAAGAGTCACAACACATGGGTTGAGAACCACCACACTATATCAAAAGACTAAGACAGAATGATAGAGCAAGACACAAGCATCTTCTTCTGGCCTCCACATTTCACATGCGTGTGCACATACATACACACATACACACACACACACACACACACACAGAGAGAGAGAGAGAGAGAGAGAGAGGGGAGAGCATGAGCTGAATCTCTTAAACCCAATGCATGATTTAGTCACAGGCTGAATGTTCCTAACATAAAACATGAACTGCTCCAAAAGCAAAACTTTTTGAGCACTGATGATGCCACAAGTGGCAATTTCCACATGTGACCCCATGTGATAGATTATAGATAAAACAGAGGTACACAGAAGATGTGTATAAAATTACTTTCAGCTTATGTGTATATATGAAACAAATTTTGTGTTTAGATTTGGAATTTAACTGTAAGATATCTCATTAGGTAAATGCAAAGACCTCCCTTCCAATCCTAAAACTGAAATGGTTCTAGTCCCAAGCACTTTGGATAAGGAATACTCAACATATACTTTATATTGCTTTAATAACTTAGATAATTCATTGCAAACTCATTAATAGCCTAAAATGATACTAAGTAACACAAATACAGGTCTATACACAGGAATTCTTCCAAACCCACCAAAGTCATTACTATGTTTGTCTGAGCCCATGATCACACTACCTTAGGTACAAAACCAAAGCTTCAAGAGCCAACCCTGAAGCCTGAATGGCAGGAAGGACTCCCAGATAAGGCATGTGTGCTTTAAAAACAGCAGTGCAAGAAATGGAGGTTGGTCCCCTCTACAAAATGAGTCAGAAGGCTGAAGTGGAAAAAAAACAACAAATGCTTGTCAAAACATTGCCTCCACCCCTAAGCCAATCGCTAGCTTTCTTCACAACAGCCTCACCCTCTGTTGCTCCTTAACCAGGGCCCCACCGGAAACCAGCAACTGGGCTGGGGCCTTGCTGGGCTGAGAGTTTCAGCTGACATCCCGAGCCCCACACCAGCAGCAGTATCTCTGCATATCACACAAAGCTGCTCATGTGTGCCTGTGTGCATGCATGTGTGTATGTGTGTTTGTATGTGTAAAGGGACACCCACCTCAGCAGGCCCAGCACCTGTTCCAACAGCAGTTGCTGGGGCTTCCTGTAGCCTCACAGGCAGATGGCATCAGGGGACAATCTGCAAACACTGTCTGCCTGAGCCACATGATGGCTGCCAGCCGGCTATGGCTCTTGAAGACAAGAGAAGCCACCAAATGCACTTGTTTCTTCTCTAATAGTTGCTAGCAACAGCCATCACCTTTGCCAAGGAATAATCCCAAGACATTCAGTGGACCATGGTGTCAACATGACCCTTCACTGTCAATGGCACATATCTGGGATGAGGTGAAAAGAGCTAAGTTGCGATGCTAAAATGCTCAGTAGAAGTCTCAGAAGCTATAGTCCTGGTGCTCTGGGCAGTATAACATGAGCAGGCTCGTTGTAAAGGACCAACCTACCAGAAGCAAGCAGAAGAGAAAGACAGGACCAGAAGCTTGCCTAGACACACGACATTCCTTTGTCATCCCCCCACTGCCACGATTGTTCATATTTGACTAAAGTTCTTAAGTTGTTTTTAATTAGAAGAAACTCATTTTTTTTCTGGGAAAAAAACAAACAACTGGGTACATGAAAAGGCAGCGGACTCTGCAAGCTCCTCACCTGAACAATGCCTTGGCTCAGTACAGCCTTTGGAAGGCCAATGCCTTCCTCCAACCACCCCTTCTCATGAGGAGGAGGTCTATCCTATTTGGCAGCCTATTATCCCCGGGCTGGGAAAGTCAGCATTGTCCCCTATCTAACTAGTCTCCCAGTCTGGTTTGACCACTTCCTCTCTCTGTTTCTCTCTATTCTTCCTCTATTGTCTTGAAAAGAAAGATAAAAACAAAAGCCTTAGACATATTTCCAAAGAAAAGTACAAATGGCCAATACACTTAGGACAAAATGCTTACTCATTAGTCATTAGAGAAACGGAAATCAAATTCACAACAAGATACCCCTTCAAATGACTAAGACACCTTGAAACTGAAGTGGGGAAGGAGGGAGGGAAGGAGGGGGAGAGGCAGGGAGAGGGAGAGGGAGGAGAGAGAGAGACAGAGAGAAAAAGAAACAGGAACTGATAAGGATTTGGAGTAAATGAAGCCCTTCTGTATGGCTGAAGAAAATGTAAAATAGTGGAAGACCATGCAGTAGTTCCTCAAAGTTAAATAAAGAACACCACAGGACCCAGCAATTCTACTCTTAGGGATATACTCAAAAGAACTGAAAGCAGAGATGCAGACAGACAGGCGCATGCCAATGTTTACCACATTATTTATAATAGCCAAAATAAGGAAGAAACTCAAGGGTCATGAACAAATAAATGGATAAACAGACTGTTGTAAATCTCTACAATGGAATAGTACTCAGCCTTAAAAAATGAAGTTCTGATACACAATGCAACACAGATGAGCACAGAAAACACGCTAAGTGAAATACGCCAGACACAAACAGATAAATACATGATTTCACTTCTATGAGGTCTTTAAAGTAGGCAAATTCAGGAACTATGTTAGAGGTTACCTAGGAGTAGGGAAAAGGAAATGGGGAGTTATTATTTAATATTCACAGAGCTCCTGCTTGTGGCTTTGAGAATAGTGTTAACTGTTGTATGGCACTGTGAATGTTCTCAGCACCTCCATTTGTATAATGAAATTTAAAATGACAGACTTGATATGACTGTACACAATGTGCCAAAGCCCACCTTATGAGCTTTACCTAGCTAGCAATGTCTCAGCTGCACACGACTCCCAGTCACAGAATAATACACCCAGAGATCTAATTAAATGAGCAGAATTTGAATCGCAGCTGACTAACCTCAGCTATGCTTCTCTGAGCTCTGCCTCAACCTCAATGTCCACCTACCTCCAGTCTCCCCCCTCCCAGTTTAGTCTCCACAACCCCACCAGGGGTATTTCTAAAATAAGTGTCTGATGTGTCATCCTCCTTCTGAAGTCTCTAGTTGCTTCCAAAAACCATAGGCCTAACTTTCTCATTCAAAAACTTTTCAAATCACAGCAAGCTGTCAGTCTCCATGACTGCTTCTAGCTAGAAATACCTGGGCTGCATGCTGTTCCCATGGCACCAATTACCAGGCAGATGCAAGTTGGCCAATATCATATCTGCATTGAATTCTGACATCACAGGTGCCTATCAGGATGCTCTAAAATCAGATGGTGAAGGTCCCAGCAACACAACTTGACACTTGTAAAGTACTCTCACATATGTTTCTCCTTGCTCCTCCTGAGACACAGTCAGGATGCAAGAGTAAACCAAGGCACAAAGGTATAAAGAAGCAGAGCCACCACGGACACAGGCCAGATCTGCCCTGACACCTCTGGCCTTCCCCAAAGAGCCAGTGTCATGACTTATGGAGTGCACTTGAAGCATTCCGCCTAAGGCTCAATGACCAAAGAGGTGACCAAAGCTTCTCTACATGCTTAAAGGATTCACTGTATCTCTACCCATAAACCCAAGATTATCTGGGCTCAAATCTACCGAGTCCTTTGCCATGCACATGAAATAACTCCTTCCTGCAGAGGAGGGTACACTTGGCACTAAAGCAACTCCTGCCTGCCAGATGGAGCAGCCACACCTGGAGCTCTCCGAGGTTCTGAGCCAAGGTTGCAGGACTCTGGATTTCCCCCAGGCTGGGTATTCATAGTCCCCCATTCTCAGTCTCAGCTTTGTGACAATTAAAGCCACTTGTTAAAATGTTAGGTATTACTATATCAGAGGTAGAGGCTACATCTTGGTGCAGAACTATGAACCACAAAGGCTTGTAGGGATTCATACACACAGGCCGTCATGTGTAAATTAGCCATGGCAGTACCACTCAAACACAGTACAAGAGATAAGGGCTATCAGCAAACCTCAGATGGCAAAAGAAAGCCAGATTCTCTTCACCTCAAATCTGGTGCTTTAACAATGGAAATAGGACATGTACAGTAAAACTAAAGCTATCAATAAGACAGCAATACTGTAAGGTTGAACTTCTGAGGTCTACCCAAGAGAAGGAAATGGGGAACTCCCCACATTATCTCTACTCCCCAGAGGCACTGGACTGTGCAGAGCAGAAATGGCTGACCCATATTCAGAGGATAAACAGCCCCAGCCATGTTAATGTAGTGAGAATTTTTTCTGTGACATATTTAGGGGCCTGCAGAAAGCAACCTTGCTGAGCCAACAAATAATCTGTATGCAACTCGGTGCTAAACTAGAATGAATAGTCTGCGTTCCAATATGTGGAACTGCCTGGATGTGGCCAGCTGCCTAGTTGGTTCTCCTCTCCCATCCATTACACAATACTCAGGTGCTCAGGGTTACTGGCTTGATTCTTTAAATTACTTGTTCAGTCTTCAATCAAAATACCACACAGTCAAACACCAACCAAAGGCAAATTTGAGGGGACTTTCCCCCTTCTCATCCTTTTCATTCTCTCATTATGTCTTCTACCATCCACGGCAGAGGGTAAGGCATAGGTTTCATGATGAGCAAAGAGAATGAACGCTCTGAGCCAGAAAGTTAGAAGTAGTTCTGACATCACTGATTAGGGGCGTGACCTTGGGAGCAGTGCTTCAAATCTCTAAGCAGCCCTTTTGTCATCAGTAAAAGATGTCTAATGCTAAATGTGTCATCACAGAGGTATCTTCAGGAAAATTAATGGATTGAGGACTACCATGCAAAATATTATTTGCTATCGTTATCAAACAGTTAAGTGCTATTTGAAAAAACACACACACCAGGACTAGGAAGATGGCTCCGTGGGTAAAAGCACTTAGGGTGCAAGCATGAGGACCTGAATTCCGATCTCCAGCACTAACAGAAAAAGTCAGTGTGGCGGCATGAGCCTGGAAGCCCGGGGTGGGGGTGGGATGAGCTGGAAAGTGGACAATTACCAGGGCTTGCTGGTCACCAGCCTAGCTCCAGATTCAGTGAAAGACCTTCTCTCAATGAAATAAGACAGAATAACCCAGTAGGACACCCAACATCTTCCTCTGTACCCCTCCCACATGCACAAATGTGTGCACTCAAACATATGCACGCATACACTACACAAAAAAACCCCTACACATAATACCACAAATAAACAACACAGTAAGAATGCTGAGTGTAAGAAACCAGACACAAAAGATTCACATACTGTACAATTTCATTAAAGTCTACCAGCAGGCAAAGGAAATCACTGGTGAGAGATCTTAAAACAATGGTCACCTTTGGGGAGGTTCCCACAGGGTAGAGGATAAAGAGAAGAGACAGGCAAGAGCAGCCTGCTGGGAGGATGAAAAGGTTCTATAATTTGGTCTGGGTGATAGTTCCACAGGCATATAAATACTAAACAATTCATCAAACTGCACTTCTAAAGCCTCTTTATTGTACGTTATTTCAATTAAAAAGAACAACACGAACACTCAAACCAGAAGAAGATCATCTTTAATTCTAAATGTGCTAATATTTTGTCTTAGAAGACTAGAAACATGACAAGTAAGTACTTGGATATTTTAATGCTCGTCTCTGGCAGTGCAAAGCTTTCTGAGATGAACATTAAGGTAACGGATGGTCACACTAAGCCAGATGCAGCATATTAAGTGGGTGAGCCAAGACGTGTCTCATCTTATTTACACAATCGGTTGAATGGATCCTCACTCCCCACCCCAGCTGCTGTCCTTCTAGCTTGCAACATTTCCTTCTCTCTGGTCGCCAGTAATACACTCAAACTGAGCAAGCTGATGCCATGGACACCAGGGGGCGCGCAGGAGCTCAGCAGCCCACTAACCTGCTCAGAAGGTGTTCTGGGACTTCCCTTTGGAACAGAAGTGCTACACAGGGTTGGGCAGGGTCCCTAGGGCTCAGAGTTGACAGAGAATGAAGGAAAGAGGCATCATTGGTCACCTTCCCTTCAATTCTGTGTATTTCTTCCTGAAGGAAAAGATTCCTTTAGAGTCAGACATAGCAGTGGTATCACAGCTGTGTGCATCAACCCCAACACACACTGCTCTAGTTCATGGAAAACCATTTTTCAAAATTACCCTCTTGTTGGAGATAGGAGGAAATCACTAAAAACAAACCATTACATCAAATGCACTGACCAAGAAAAGTGTCAAAGGCTGGAGAATCCTAGAAATAGCACCCTGCTCCCTAACACGTGGTTCTTTCTCCTCCACACCAAAGTCTGAGGAGCAGCCACCCTGCCACTATGTTCCTTGAATGCAGAGACTGCTTCCCCAGCATCTGGAATCCTCATAAAATTCTGGTTGTCCCAGAACACCTGGGAAGACACAGCAAGGACTCAGAGGGAAAGCAACAGGACAGGGAAAGCTTCAGCTTGATGGAAAAGTGTGTGTATGTGTTAAAAGAAAATACATATTTTATCAAACCACGAAATACACAGGTTTCATTAGAGAAAAATATATATGCATACTTATGTATCATAGACAGACACATAAGTAAATATAACAAGATATAAGTTTTTGATATGACAGGATTGTGGACACATTGGTCTTTGTTATTTGTTAGAAACATTTCAGCATTTCCCCTAAAAATTACATAATGAAACCATGTTGATGTCTCATACCACAACGGCTTTCTCATATTTACAAAATATGCTGCCACTCAGAAAAGGACTTTGACATATAATTATAAAGGTACCAATTTCATTTTCAGCTTAATGCTAACAAGCAAAGAAGTTTCAATTTAGCAAGACACCTACTGCCATGTTACTATGTCAATCTTCAACTGGACATTTGTAATATCATATCCTTACAGAATTATCTCCCAAAAATTAACCTGGGCAGGAAAATGGCAAGCGCACGAGAAGCTCTTGACCTATAGGATGAGAATGGATGTCATGAAAGCATAGACAGTGCTAGATACTGGACGAAGACGTGTCATGAAGAGATAGCATTGTTCCAAGATGTACAACACAACTTCCTCTGTGACAGCTGGTATCCTTATGCTTGTCCATATCCTGACAAACATATAGGATTATTACCACTGTATCAAACAATGTCAACGCCAACCAGGTGTTTGGACGTGCTGTAGAAGGCTTTAATACATACTTGTCAAATTAATAGCCAATTAGCTCTAGTGTTATGGGTATAACAACCATCCACAGATGGTGGAGATGGCTAAGTTCATCTCCAAACCTGAGACAACATGAGATCTATGTCATCTCCACTGAGACATAACTAGAATTCACTGAAGCATCCTCAATGTCTCCCTTCACAAGATGCAGATTTTACTCAGAGTGATAACAAGGCAATATGAGTAAGAAACTTCACATAGTGTCTCATTTTTAAAGCAAATAATTAATTCTTCCTTCAACTGTGACCACGGATTTATTCATTCTTAAAAAACACATCTTAAAAGTGCTAAAGGAGAACTTGAAGGGAATAGTTTTATAATCTCAGGCAGGAAAAGACAATTGGATACTCTGAGATAGAATCCAGATCCCACAAAACGAAAGGCAGAAAACTATAAACACAACACAACAAAAACAAAAACAAAGTTCATTAACTAAGGCAAAAGGCAAACTGGGAGCATATTACCTGCTACATAAGAGAACTCCTTCTACAAAGTAGCAGCAAAAAGGTCAATAATCCAGCAAAATAGTAAAGGACAGCTCACAGAGAGGGGAAACAAATGACTCAAACATATAAAAAGATGTTTAATTGCACTCATAAATATAATGTAGATGAAACTTAAACGCGATCAACAATGTCTGAACAGTGCTCAGTGCCCAGGAGGACTCACTATTGTCCTTGTTACTTTCTCACACATACAATTATAGCATCTACCTACCGTATTACAATAATGTTTACACATGTCCTCACACTAGAGTCTGCCATTCTCAGGATACTGGCTCTGTTTGTATAGCATGTATCGCAGTGATTAGCACACAGCTGGTATTCACTAAAGAACTGGGGACTTGGGAAAGTGTGAGTACAACACTCTCCAGAAGTTGACAGTCTAGACAAGGACAGACACAATTTTAAAAACAATGAGATATTTTTATCAGATAAGTACCAACCAAAAAATTAACAATAGCTTGTTGGCAAGAGGACAGAAGAGGAGCGTCTCTCCTACTTCTCAATGAGAACATAAATTGGTATATAAATCACTAGAACGTCTGTGAGAAGCAACATGGCAATTACCTATCAAAAATCTAAATGCCAATGTCTTTTGACACAGTATTTTCACTTTGAAGGGTTTTAACTATAAATATACTTTCATATGTGCAAAATGCCATGTGCACAAGATTGATTGATATGATATTGTTTCAATTAGCAAAAGATTAAAGGAGCAGAACTATGTGGCAGTAGACAGTTTGTGACCATGAAGTCTCATGATGCAATTTTCTCCAAGAATGAGGCCTGCTTGTATTTATCAATAGGGAAAATCACCAAGACACGGTGCTAGGTCAAGAAGCCTAAGAATGCATACTGGCATTTAGATGAATTGGGATGCACGCCTCAATGTGTAATACAGACTCCACATAAAATAAACTGATAACCAAGGCTTCTTCCAGGGAGAAAAACAATGTAGCCACAAGACACGTGGCACCATGTGTTAGCTATTCAGGTGTTTGTGTCTGTCTGTCTGTCTGTCTGTGTCTGTGTGTAGGCCAGAGGCCAACATTGGGTATTTATTGCTCTCTCTCTTATTTTCTGAGACAGGTTCTCTCACTGAGCTCACAGTGTACTTATTGGCTAGGCTGGCTGGAATGAGCTCCCCAGATCTGCCTGTCTTGACTCCCTCCAGGACAAGAATTAGAGATGTGAGCCCTGCCCCCAGCATTTTTTATGTGGGTGCTGGGGCTGGGAACTCAGCCTTATGCTTGCACAGCAGGCCCTTTCCTGACTAAACTATCATCTCTCCACCCCTAGCTATTCACATTATCAACTGGAAAATTAGATAACTGAAGTAGGGTTACTATTTCTCACTCAGACTATAGAATGTTACTGGTTTTATTCTAGAGACAAAATTAAACTGTCCCCTAATAAGTTTGGCTAATCACTGTGACTCCAGATCTGTTGTTTCGTTTTTGGCTGGTTGGTTTTGATTTTTTTTTCCAGTGGTATGGATCAAAGAGGGAGCCTCATGCATGCTAGCCAGGCAATCTACCTGTGAGCTCAACCCCCGACCCTTCCACTGCTAGTGTTCCAGAGTGACTACCCACAGTGAGAACAGTAATGCTAATGCATACACAGATTTAGAGAAAGTACTCCAGTCCACACATTTCATCAAAAAGAAGAGCTAGGAAAACTGAGCTGTGTGAAAAATTACAACAGGTCTGATAATCAGTGGTTTTCTCAGCAGTCTAACAATAAAATTCAAGCTTGTTTGCTTTGAAATGGGGCACGATACTCATATCGTTATGGCCTTCAATTTGCAAGCCTCCTACCTCAGATGCCTGAACACTAAGGAATATGGGTGTGCAGCACTAGACCCAACACAGGACTCCTGAATTGTAAGTATGACTGGTGGCTTAATGACAGGCAAGAAAAAAGAAAATGAATATAAAGAAACAATATTAAACTTTAACTATAGTTTAATCATGGATAAAATAGAGTTCTCTTGGGTGCCCAGAGAGGAACCAAGAGCTAAACACTTTGGACTGGTTAATTATGCTCCAAAAGAGTAATTATATGACACTCTGTCTCAAAATATAAAGTGGAAAATAACAAAGAAAGACTCACACACACACACGCATGCGCATGCGCACACACACACACACACAGAGAGAGAGAGAGAGGGAGAGAGAGACAGAGAGAGAGAAACAGAGAGAGAGAGAGAATATACTATAAGCAAGGTCCTGTTCTAAGGGCTTACATGGAACAACACACTTAATGCTCACAATGTCACTAAGAAATAAAGCTCATTACTGGTTTTGAGAGATGAAGAAAGTAAGTTCCACACAGACAAGGAGTTAGTTGGTGAGGGTTGGCCCAGACTCTACTTGAGTCTCTGTGCCAACCATGCTCTGCTCACATAATACGAATGCTTACTATATTGGCTGTTCTCTTGCTCCACAAAGGGGTACGTGAAAAAGAAGAGACAAGAAATATGGTAGTATAAACTTTCAGCAGTGACCAGCCACTCCCAAGTATTTAAATTCTTGAATTTTTACCAACATAAAAGCACCTGTTTACTGTTCGGTGAAAGAATGTTTATATACATTTCTATCCAGGATAACTCAATCGTCAAGAATAAATTCTCAATCCCATGACAAAACAATGCCATTTCATGCTCATTTCGTGATTAAAGCTTTTAGACAGCTGGGCATTTTCAGCTCTCAGAGCTGTAGGGAGCTAGGCAAATTTCCACACAGTGACTCTAGGATCATTAATCTAAGGAAAGTATGTGCCAACACAATACTGGATTTTCCATTGTTTCAGTAGGGGAAGGGAGGAGGGTTAATCTAATTACCCTATGTGTAGTCACCCGAGTTCAGTTAACAAAAAGACCAAATGCTAAAGTGTACAATCAATAGCAAACTCCTAAGTAATGAGGCATTTCCCATCACAAGAGAAATGGAAGGGACCCTTACATTGCTTGAAAGCAAATACTGTAGCAAAAAACAATTATCCTGAGCTTACACAAATAACAGGCAGAACATTTTAATTATAAGAAGGAGCTCAGCGCATAACTATAAATCTCTTTCTCTCTCCATCATATCTGTGTAAACATACACACCTACATGCACATATGTGCACAGGCAACAAGAATGGAAATGTATTGTTAGCAAAGCATGGCTAACTGCAGCTGTAGTTATGTGGAACTAGAAGTTGTCAGGAGCCAGACACAAGTGGGGACCTAGAATTGGGTTCACTCTGCAGCCACGGCTGTGCACTTGGCACTCAGCTCCTCACTTGGAGCCTGTCATTGGTATTTCTCTCTCCAGTAAGAAGCAGCTGTGTGCAGAAAGGCAGCAGCCTGGAGCTGGCAGCTGACACTTGACTTCAAGTTCTGGCTCTGCCATTGCTGATGTGGTAACCTCTTGGGCCTTGGCTTTCTTAGTTGCAATGAGAGATGAAGGTACTGGTGAAGATCACACAAGATCATGAGAAAGAAAGAACAGCAGGGGGGAGAACCCCACTTGGGAACAGGCAGGTGGAAGTTTTAACTTCCCAGCATATGATCCTAGCATAGTTAGCCTTATAAAGGTCTCAAAAATTGACTTCCATGCATTTCTCTCAGAGGCTACAGGGTAGGAGGAGTGCTATTCCATCAAAGCAAGTAAATAAGCAAGACAGAAGGATTCGGGACCCAAGACCCAAGACGGCCAATATGAGAGAGGTGACAGGAGCTTCCTGGCTAACAGCCAAGCAACACCTTAAAGAGCAGCCAATTCAGGATGGAGCAGAAGCTGGAATGCTCTCGGAGCACCTGGTATTTTTCCAGGAGAGCAGGACTTGGAGATGAAGAAAGATTTTTGTATGAGGAACATTTTATTTTATAAAGCTCTTCAGGTTAACACGGCATGAGAAGACCTAGCTGACAGCAAATAAGAGAGTGAGTTATTCTCTGTAGAGAAAGTTTAAAGTTACGTGAGAAAATTAATTACAGTATAGTCTTGCTTCACTAGTTGACATCAACACTGCTACATTAATGAAAATGATGAAGAGAGATTCTAGCAGAATCCAGGTTAAGAGAACATACAGGGAATGGGCATTTAAAGGGCTTGAACCAAATTTCAGCTTCTGTTAAAACTGCACGGGTGATACCCAGCATCAGCAACATAAGGGATGACAGCACCTATGTGCTACTAGGAAACACAGCAGCAAGTGCTAGAAGCCACAGCTAGGGCAGGACAGTGACTGCCTCATAGAAGGAAGATGGGAATCCAGAGAGATGCGACAAGCTGCCACTGTCTTTCAGCATTATAATGTTGATAAAAATCACTCAAAGAGTTAATAACCTTCAAGGTGTA
>LZPO01063975.1:1315850-1331187 GCA_001675575.1 Neotoma lepida
GGTGGGGAAGGATAAGAGTACTTGCTGTTATTTGCAAGAATCCAGACCTGAATTTGAATCCCCAGCACCCAGGTACATGCCAGGTACTGAGGAGAGACAAGTAGGTCCTAATGTGGTGGCCAAGCAATCTAGCTGAAATGGTAAGCTTCAGGTTCAGTGACAGACCCTGTCTCAAGGGAACGAATAAGGCATGTGTGGTAGTTTGAGTGTAATTGGTCCCCATAAGCTCATAGGGAGTAGCACTATTAGGAGTTGTGGCCTTGTTGGAGTAGGGGTGGCCTTGTTGAAGGAAGTGTGGGGGTGGGTTTGAGGTCTCATATATGCTCAAGATACCACCCAGTGCCTCAGTTCACTTCCTGTTGTCTGCAAGCCAAGATGTAGGACTCTCAGCTACTTCTCCAGCATCATGTCCGCCTGCATGCTGTCATGTCACACCATGATTATAGTGGAGTAAACTTCTGAAAACGTAAGTTGCCGTGGTCATGGTATTTCTTCATAGCAATAGAAGCCCTAACTAAGCCAGCATGCAATACAGACACAGACACAAAAATCACATATCTGTAGCTACAACAACTGGCTAGAAAGTAAATTCTCAACTGTGATTGTCTCTAAGAGGTAAGAAAGTGCAGTCTTTATTTGTAGTTCTAGTCATTGTATTTATCTTGCAGATGTGAAATACATCATCTAATAAGGAAAATATCTCTATCAGTGGTAGAAAAATACATTCATTATAGTGATCAAAGTGAAAGAAGGATGAAAAGGAAGAAATTGATCAGAAAAAGTACCTTCAGAAATCTTGTTTTTGTGTATGTTCTTTCTTTTTCCTTTGTGGTACTGAGGATCAAACCCAGGATGTACTCTAGCACTGAGCTACATCCTCAGGCTACCCCAATTTTTTAATAGATCCATAAAAATATAAAAGTTGTACATGTCAATGGGACATAATGTGGTATTTTGAGATATGTCTACATCCTGTAATCATGTTTGTAATTCTTCTTAAACATTTATCATTTCTTTACAGCAAAGGCATTCAAAATCCTTTATGTTTTTGAGACACACAAAGTCACCATCTATTATAGTTACCCTTGAAACTTCTTGTTCCTATCAAACTCCAGCTTAGTGCCTATTGATCAACTTTTCCCCACCCTCCCACTCACCCTAAGCCTTTGGAAAGCACCACTCTATTCTCTAATTCTATATGATCGGCCTTTTCATATTCCATATATGAATGAGAACCTGCATTGCTAGTCTATCCATGTCTTCTTTCACCGAGCATAATGATCACCAGGATCCATATATGTTGTAATGACAGTACTTCACTGTCTTTTAAGGCTGAGTAGTATTCCATTGTGTATGTATAGCACATTTTCATTTTCCATCTATCAGTTGGCGAATACTTAGTTGATTCAGTATCTCTGCTTCTGTGAATGATACTATAATGAACACCAGAGCGTAGATGTCTCTTTGATGTGCTGATTTCATTTCCATTAGATACACACCCCAAAAGCAGGGTATCACTGGGTCATACAGTAGTTCTACTTTTACGTTTTGGAGGAAGAACCTTCATACTCATTTCCATAATGGCTGTACAAATTTACATTTTTCTGAACTGTGTGCAAGGGTTCCCTTTTCTCCACATCATTATCAACACTTCTCATCTTTTATCTTCTTTGTAATAGCTGGGATTGTGATTTCAATTTGCGTTTCTCTGAAGACCAGTGATGTTGAGCATTTTTTCATATAGCACTAGGCATGTGTATGTCTTCTGAGAAATGTCTCTGTAGGTCTACTGTCCACATTTTTAAATTGGGTTATTTGGGTGGGTTCTTGGGGAAGGGTATTGTTGAGTTTTTGGAATTCCTTATATAACCTGATTGTCGATCTCTTGTCAGATATAGGGAACTTAGTAAAATTGTCAATGATAATGTCCTTTATAAAAGCTGAAGTTATTACTGACAATATGAGAGTCACTTCAGGTTTGGAGAATACTGTAAAGAGACATGAGCTGAAACAGCTAAAGAGATGGGGAGTAAACACCCACCTCCAACAGCTTTGGAAAGAAAGCACTGGGACCCTTATCACAGAATCAAAGAAAAAAGAAAATGGCCAGTGAGATGGCAAAGGAAAACTAGCAATCAAAAAACAAGACACAAATAGCATGAGGCCAGATTTTTTTCAATTCAGGAAGATTCTCTATCTAATAAGGGCCATTCCCCCAGCTTCCTGAGTCACCACCCACAATCCCTTGTTTCTTCTCCCTTGCAGCACTGAACACGAATGGAGTACATTAATTGGAGCTGCAATAATAACTCCTGGGAGGAATGGATTTTTCACAAGTGGAAGTCTCAAGAAGTTTTCAGAATTCTGGGGAATATCCCATTCACATGGGCAAGGATGAAAATAATACAAAATGAGAAGTGTGGGGTGGGCTGTTTGTGAGCAAAGCCAGTAAGGTAGAAGATGTGAGCCCACAACTAAACATTCCATTCCACCACAACTGCCAGCTAACCCATTCTCTTCATTTTCCCATACCCTATGACAGGTATCATGTGACCATGAAGTAGTATATGGTACTGCCTTTCATAGGGATATATTTCATACAAGTATGAAACCATCTCCCCCATCCCACAAGCTCCCCTTCCACTCTCCAGTTAGTCCTCTTCTGTATCTAGTTAGAAATCAATGTGCATTGTCCCAGCCCAGTCTGCTCTGTCTGGCAAGTTCCTGGGGACAGCCCATTTATGGAGAGCAAGAGGCACAAACCCACCAACAGACAAGAAATATAACCACAGAGGGACAGACATATCCACCCACAGACAGAAGCACAGGCATGCAAACACACTGTTGCACTGACACAAAGACACAGACAGACACAGAAAGAGACACATGAAAGGATATTCATCCAATAGAGACAGCTACCCTAGGCCTGAGGCCTGTGACACAGGTAACTCTAATAGCTGTGCTATAGTCATGTTCCCACCTCAAGCTCCCCAGCTGTCACTCATCCACAACTCCACCTCACTTTAAGTTATTCAAACTGAGCAAAAAAAGGCATTTTTAATTTGGATAACTACAAAGTCACAGATTTATGCACTCAACTGCGTCATCTGCATTCACAAATCTTTTATCTGTTGCTTTTACAATGATGGCTCATATCGCAACTCAAATGCAAATTTTATCAAACAATTCAATCTCTTCCACCCCCCCATATCTATATAGGTCTCTTCCAGCCCTGCAAGAATCATTTTCAGATGAATTAAATAAACAGCCAGACTCTGGGATGGTATGCAGTCCCCAAGTCCCAGCTGACATAACTACCCTGTGTGGCTCTGTGTGACATGTGGCTCTGGGGAACAGCTTATGTCCTGAGAACAACCTGTCACCCAGTGCTACTCTTGCACAGAAAGGGGAATTAACAGCTGTCAGCATTCACAAATGTTACATGAGTTGAAAAGGCAGACTCTTGGAAATTTAGAGGTCATACTGTCATCAAGGTCAAATGGTCCTCCCAGTACAAAAACTCACAGGCAACATAACTGTAGTGTCTTTTTTGAGGCCTTGATCATGATCTTAACTTTTCTCCCATTTTTATAAAAGTAAAAACACTTGATTTCCTACTCTGTGGTATGTGCCCTGGATTTGTATCTTACCTGTTATAAACAATCATTTGAGCAACAGGAAAAATAAATTTCTCTACATATCCTTTGAGTGATCTTCAGTAACATTCAATTAACTTCCAAGAAACCTGAAGAAATTCTAGTTTATACTATCTTTCCCAACTGATTTTGGGAATTTATTAAGCTTATTAATATATAAAAGTAAATCCTCACTTTCACATTTTAAAAACTACATTGTAGTTTTTAAATTCATTTAGTAGTTTTTAATTCCTTTCCTGAGATTTAAGGTACCAAAGTCAACAGTAGCCCCAATATGTTAGATAAAAAATTCCAGAAAAAAACAAGTCATAAGCTTTAAACTGTACACTATTAATAGTAGCAGGACAAAGTCTTGCACTATTCCACTGCATTCTGCTAAACCTGCCAACAATACAAACCATCCCTTTGTCCAGTGTATCCACACTGTATATACTACCAGCCCTTCAGTCACTCAGTAGCAATTTCAGATATTAGGTCGATTAATAGATATCATGTACGTTGTATAGATTCAAGTAACCTTGATTTTACTTAATAATGGCCCTAAAGTCTAAGATGATGCTGGCAATTCTTATATTTCAATGATAAGTTACAAAGTTCTTTTAATTGAAAAGGTAAGACAATAGTCATATAATTTCTATGATAGTATATGTTTCTAAATGCTCTATTTTATTACTGACATTAATCAGTACCCAATTTGTAAATTAAACTTTATCACAGATATGTATGTATTATGCATGTATATATGTTAGGAAAAATATGTTATATAGAGTTTGATACTATCTGCATTTGCAGACATCCATTGGGATCTTGTCTTAGAATATTACTCCATAGGAATGAGGGGCTACTATATTCCTGAACTATAAAGAAAACCTAAATGATGTCACCAAATGCCATCCTACTTTACAAAGGTTGACCTCCAAACCTGGCCAGAACTGCTAGTAGACCATCTATCTGCAAATTTATCCGTGCTGCCTTCTGAACAGGGTAGGTAATTGATGGGAATGTCTTTCTGAAAATGTGTTGCTCTGACTGGTTGATAAATAAAGCTGTTTGACCAATGGTGAGGCAGAATAAGGTTAGGTGGGAGATTGGAATGAGAAACAGAAAGCAGAGTGAGGAGACGCTATTTTGCCAACTAGAGAATAGCATGTAACGGCACACAGGTAAAGCCACGTGGAACATGTGGTGACATAGATTTATAAAATGGGTTAATTTAAGATGTAAGAGCTAGCTAGCGAGAAGCCTGCCACGGCCATAGTTTAACAATGATGTAAGCCTCTGTGTGTTTACTTGGGTCTAAGCGGCCGTGGGAGCAAGGCGGGACCGGACAAATTTTCACCTACAAATGGCGCCCATACATGTACACAGCGAGTTGCAGGACAGCCAGGGCTACATAGTGAGACCTTGTTCTTCCCCGAAAAGAAAAAAAGATAAGAAAATAAAATTAAAAAAAAAGAATTTGTCACTTGTCTAAAGAAAAAACTTCTGCAATCAATGCTTACCCTGCCCCCTCCATTTCTATCAGCCTTATGGAAATAAAGTGCCACGTCACTGTCAACAGCTCCAAATACACCAGGAAAGCAGATGCCACATGGAACATTTCTCTCCTGTTCAGTTGGCTTCTAAACAAATATAGATATTAGGTGCACTTGATTTGCTTCAATTGACTGCTTTTAGTAAGCCCATAAGCCTTTTCTGGAAAGTTTTACCTCACATTTTCATCTATTGATTTAAACATCATGCCTTGTTCAATGTTTCTCCTGAAATATTAGCACTATATCTTAACCTGACATGCCAGCTTACTCTAAATCATTCATTACTGCAGAAAATTTAGTATGGACATTAACTCTAAATGGAAAAATCAGCTGTATTAGTCCAGTGTCAACTCCAGTCCATTAATAAACCACACAATGAATTAGCTCTGGATCCATTCGGAACACCAGGGCCCTGGATGTCACCACTCGGCAGCTCTGACACTGCTGCAGCTCTGCTCTCTGTCTATTCACCCTTTATGGAGATGCACCCCCATTCATGCTTCTTAATGACCCAAAGGCACTGAAAATTCAGCTGAAGTGGCCTTCAAGATAATTACCTCCTCTATTAAAGCTAGGAAAGCACCTTAGAAGCTATGTTTTCAGGGAAACTGCTACAATACAGAAATATTTGCAAGCTACTTCACATTCATTACCTCCTCATTGATATTTACTAATTCTACCCTGTGCAAACTGGCGAGAGTAAGACGCTGCCCTTACCCTACAGTGTCTACAGGGAGTACTGCTAATATTTAGCACAAATGTGACTAATCCAAAGGTTAATCAAACATGCCAAGAATTCATTCCCCACCAAAGACTTGGCTGTTTCCTTTAGCTTACAGGAAATACAGACCTCAGGATATACTTTCTTCAAAATGACCCTAAAGCCAGAACTCTTAAAACAGCATATGCTTATAAACCTCAGTATACTGAAGCCATAATGGCATTGCAATATTGGAGATCTGACACAGACATGGTATGTGGCCTGGGCTGATATGTTCTTACTCAAGCAACATAGAAGGGCCTAAAAGAAGATGCTAGGGGAGAAATGAAAGCAGAGGGCAGGGCTATGAATGTAGCACTGTTAGTAGTGAGCTTGCTTTGCATGCATGAGACCCTGAGTTCAGTCTCCAGCACCAAAATAAGAGAAATAGAGAATAAGAGACAAAGAGACTAGGAGAGGGCATACATGGCAATACTGCCTCATAGGTGCAACTCTCCCCAAAGGGTCGGGGAGAAGGAGGATAAGGGGTGAGTTATCCACTAAGCACTGAGGTCCCTTGGTCAAAGGACAATAGAATTAGAGCTAAATCTAGCGTGATAGCCTGGCTTGTTGAGCATCCCTCCCCCTTTTCACAGACGCCCTTGTCATTCTGCATATTTTAACATTCTTCTGATTTATGCCAAACTACCAACCACCTGCCACCAAAATCTGTACTGAAACAGCACACAGCCACCACGACGACTGGAAAGACCCACTAAGAGAGCACTAAACAAGCACTAACCTCAGAGTTGAATCAAGATTCTCTGGCTCTCAACCCTCATCAGCTCCCATCACTTGTTCTTTAGTCTTTGGAGAGTCAAAACAAAAGTTCTCAAAAACACATTTCAAAGAAGCACAGTCCACCCCCACTTCATTAAGGACTGTAGATCCCACTAGCAACCGACTGAGACTGTGCTACAAAGCCTGAAGGAAGGCTCAGGAACACAGCAAGGGGCCACAGGGATCCTTCTGGGAAAGCTGCCCTGTCCTAACAAGAGGGGAAGAGAGGAAGTCAACACATAGAGCAAGGGCTTAAAGGATAGAAATGTTCAGGGCAGCCCCATGTGAACCAAAATACTTGAGTATGAAGCCAGTCCAGGCCTTAAGGTGCCCACATCTGCTAATTCACTTTTTGGAGCACCCTCTAGACCAGTGGTTCTCAACCTTCCTAACACTGCGACCCTTTAATACAGTTCCTCATGTTGTGGTGACCTCCAACCATAAAACTATTTTAGTTGCTACTTCATAACTGTAATTTTTCATAATGTAAATATTTTTGGAGACAGAGGTTTGCCAAAGGGGTCACAACCCACAGGTTGAGAACCACTGCTAAGCCCTAAGGACGTGGGTCTGTTCTTCCTAAATTATCCATTTTCCAAAATGACTCAATAACCACATTCCCACTACTAGGTGTACAATAGCTCTCCCTTATTGAATGGATATGTTCCAAGTCTCCAAAGAATACTCAAAACCATGAATAGCACCAAATCCTATATATTCTGTGGTATTCCTATACAAAGATATCTATGACAGAGTTAAATTTCTGATTTCAGCTCAGTAAGAGATTACTGACAGCGAATATAAAATAGCACAATTATAACACACTAGAGTGAGAGTATGGTGTTTAAGGAACATTATTCAGTAAAATCAGGGTTCCTTGAATACAAGCACTGTGAATCCATGACAGGCAATCTGATAATCAATACCACAGTGACTAATCGGGAGACAGCAGCATATACAGTGAGAATAAGCTGGACAAAGGGATGATTCATATCCCAGGCAGGAAGGAGCAGGATGGAGTGGGATGCTGTGAGATTTCATCATGCTACTCAGAATGGCATGCAATTTAAAATTTATGAATTGTTTATTTCTGGAAATTTCCATTTAATATTTTCAGACCATAGTTGACCATGGGTGAATGGCGTTACAGATGGGGGTTATCTTAATTTGAACGAGCTGCTGTTCATTCTATACTGAAGGGCCTCTCTGAAGCCTCCTTCACAGAGGCAGGGGAGAGAACAAGCACCCCCTACCACCACTCCTGTGCAAAGCACGGCATCCAGGGTCTGGACAGGACCCCTGGCCCCCAAACCTTCACATGTACCAGTCCTCCAGCACACTGCACCTATCTGGAAGTAATTTCAGGGGAAGAGAAGCAATATGGAACAGTCTAGGTCAGTTCTCAAAGTGGAGAGTCATGGCTGGTGGGAACATAAAGGAGTCCATCTACTACGACAATCAGTACAGAGGTTCCTCAAAAGCCTGAAAACAGAATTACCATACAACCCAGCCACAACACTCTGGGGTAGATATCAAAAGGCTTCTAAGCCAGCATATTTGCACATTCGTGTTTACTGATGTACTACTATTCACACAATAACCAAGATATGAAACTCACCATCAACAGATCAATGGGAAAATGGCACACACACTTTATTCAACCATAATAAATGTAATTGTATGATTTGCAAGAAAGTGAATGGAATTGGGGAGCATCATGTTAAGCAAAATAAACCAGACTCAGAAAGATTAGTATCATGTTTTGACTATATGCAGAATCTAGAGATATATAGGGAGACATACACACCATAAAAGTAGAAGGATGACTATTTGGAGGAGTCAATGGAACAAAAATGTAATGGAGGAAAGGCAAACAGTGTATGTTTTCTCTCATATGTGAAGTCTAGATTTAAATATATGTATATACGACATGAAAGCAGAAGGGGGACTATTTGAGAGGAAAGAAGGGGACCAACAAGAGAGGGAAGGAGGGACAAGGTGGGAGGGTGGGAGCTATAAGGAGGTAAATGTGAGTCAAGTACTATATATATATATCATTAGTTTGTATGATAACTCAAAAAAAAAATGTTGTAAACCAGCAGCAGCAGCAGCGAACCTGTTGGAAAAGCAGATTCTCTGGTCCCAAGCTGAACAGCAGTCCGTTTTAACAAGATTAAAGTTCTGTGGTGTAAAGAAGCACTGTCTAAGAGAAGCAGAAATGGCTGTCCACACAATGAGGTTACAGAAGGTCCCAGGGTCCTAGAAAGCAGCTGGCTCCATCTGGGCTCTCAGGGATAAGCACTAGAGCAGAGACAAGATTCTTCCGTAACCTATCTGTCCTTAGCTACTGCCTCCCCAGAAAGAAAGAAGAGCTGGGTCTCTTCAGGAACTATTAGAGAAGTACAAAGTTCAGACAACATGGCAGTACAGAAAACAAAATGAGAAAATTCAGGCTCACCTTCTTAGACACACTCAATTCCTCCTTGACCTAACAGGCCAAGCAAGTGAGTAAATGTGAGAAGGATGTACAAGTCCTGGTCACATATGTTCATATTCCGCAAGGATCCAGGGCTGGGGTGGTAACTACTGAAGAGACTCTAAGTCTATGAGTAGTGGGAAATCTGAATCCTAGTTTGTGTGCTTTGAGAAAGGTACTATTGCTCCCATAGTCCCAAGTTTGTACCTGGGAAGTGATCACTTAAGCAGGAACAAAAGGTCAGGCTGCTTGCATGGGCAGAACTAACTAGCAGAGGTTTGGGGAAGAAAGACGAGATCAGAAAGTTAGCACGAGCAGACCAGTTCTTTGGCCCTTTTAGAGATCATACTGATACTGAAGCATGAGGTTCCCCTGAGTCTAAGGATTTGAGTCCAGCCTAAGCAATACAGTGAGATCTTGTCTCAGAACAACTCTGTACTTCCTTTGTGGTGCCATTTTCCTTCATTAATTTATTTCACTCAACAATGAAACCACTGCTTAAGGAAATGAGAGAAGACTTAATCAGATGCTCTAAAATCTCTGGTTAGGGGCTAAGATTTCCCATGATCTACTCAGCTTTGGATCCCATTTCCAGAAAAAATGGTGCTTTAAATGACTGGCTCCACTGATCAGCATATCTGTGCTTCCTAAATTTTAGCAGTACACCTAGTATTGTTCAGAAATCCTAGAAGTGGAAGCAATATCTTCATAGACATCAAACTGTACATAGACATTTACATACAAAGATGGCGCTCATACTTTTTATTCTTTTGTAAGGCAAAACAGATGGAAAACCCAGCATCTGTCATGAAATGGCTAGTTAAATAGAATGTGGCATGTTCTTACACTAGGATTTAAAGTGTTCTCAGAAAAAAACGTTATGATTTGGGGGGAAATGCCCATAACATGTTAAGTAGACAGGGGATGAATACAGTAGATATAATGCACTGGTGCAACCACACATCTGATAGCACAGAAATTGCCTGGGACATCTTTAAATGTGACTCGGCATGCCTGGAGCCTAGCTAGACCTGTGTTTCCAACAGAATCAGGGCAACAAGATAGTATTTCTTTGTATTTGGCAATTAGGAAGGGATGTCTTCAATTTAAATAAAACTTTATAAGAAATATGCCCCCCAAAAGGCAGATATACAAAAACATACATCAAGCAACTGATCTGGGGAAAGGAATGAGAGATATAAATGAGTACAGAGGATATCATCCAATGATGCTCCAAAGCATTTTATGGTAATTATGTATGTGAATAAAATTACTCATAAAACCATATACTTGAATGAATTATGTTAAATTTAAACATGCTTCCAGAAAGATACTTCTAAAAGATTTTTAAATGACCAGGAAGATTTTTTTTTAGCACTTCTAAAGACACTCAAGAGTTTTTAAACAATACTTTGGGGTACAAGAAATAGGGAGTTAGTATTTAATGGGTATATTTTCAGTTTGAGAAGACGAAAATGTTTTAAAGAAAGACGGTAATGTTGGTTGTACTCTACTTACTGCCACAGATCTGGTCACTCAAAAATGGTTATAATTGGGCCTGGGAAATTGGCTCAGTGGTTAGAGCACTTGCTGCACAAGCATAAGATGGAGCCTGGATCCCCAAAAATCTATAGAAATGCCAGGTGGCAGCCCACCTGTAATTCCAGCCTTGGAAGGCAGAGACAAGATATCTCCAAAGCAAACTGGCTAGAAAAACTAGCACTATTGGTAAGATCCGGGTTTGAGAGACCCTGCCTCAGTGAACAAGGTGGTCAGCTCTAAACACATATACCTAGAGTAACGCTAAATGAACTCCGCAGGTTGTATTTATAACTTTATACAAACATATACCTAGAGTAACGCTAAATGAACTCCGCAGGTTGTATTTATAACTTTATACAACAATTTTATATGTATCAATAATAAAGAAGAGGGCATGAATTTAAGAAGGGGTGCAGGCATTGGTGGGGTTGGAGGGAGGATAAGGAGAGAGGAAATTATCTAAACATGGTATTCATATGGAACTCTCAAAAATAAATAAAATATTTTTAAAAGAAGGTGGAAGAGCAATTGAGTATGATTCCTGAATCAAACCTCAGTCTCCATATGCACATGCATGCAAAAGTATTCATATACATATGCATACACCATTTGCAAAAAAGAAAATAATCATAATATTTATAAGTATTTTATCACAATAATAAATAAATAAAATAAGCACAAACTATTTTGACGTCTTGCCAATGAAGATTTTTTTCCCTTTTACTTCATGCTCAAGGCTCAGATGACATCCCAGCATTGTCACAGTAGTAGGGTGACTGGAAATGCCCCTAAATAGATAATAGCAATATCCTACCTAATTTGCAAAATCTAGAAATGAGACCTTATTTGGAGAGAGGGTCTTTACACATACATTTAAGGACCTTAGGATAAAAAGAGCATTCTGAATTGTCTAGGCAATCCCTAAATTCAATAACAAATATTCCCATGTAAGACACCCAGAGAAGATATACACAAGAAAGTGATAGAAGGATGGAGGCAGGGTTGGAGTAACATACAAGCAAAAGAAGCCAAAGAAAGCCAGGAGCCAGCAGAGGTTGGGCACATCAGTTTGCTCTCTATCGCTGTGATAAAACACTGACCAAAACCAGCCTGGAGAAAAAAAAGGTTTACTTTCTCTTTCATTTCCAGGTTAACAGTCCATCACTGAGGGAAGTCACAGCAAGAACTCAAAGCAGGAACCTCAAGACAGGAACTAAAGCGGAGACCATGGAGGAATGCTGCTTACTGGCTTCCTCACTACCTGTGTTATATAGCCCATGTCCATTTGCTTTTTTACACAACCAAAGGTCCGCTTCTCAGAGGGGGCACCACTCACAATAGGCTGGGCCCTTCCACATCTATCATCACTGAAGAAAATGTCCACATACATTTCCACAGACCAGACTGATAGAAACGATTCCTTAGTTGAGATTCTCTCTTCCCAGATAACGTTTAGGTTTGTATCAGGTTGATGAAAATCAATCAGCATACTGGAAGAAGCCAGGAGCCCTTCTTTCCCTAGAAGAGTTGGAAGTCACCTTGGTTTGGGACTTTTAGCCTCTGGACCTGTAAGACTCCTGTTAGGTTTAGCCATCCAGCTTATGGAATTTGGCTCAAGAAACAAAACCACCCTCCAATGGGACTCCAGTGACTTTTCCATCAAAATCTCCACTCAGATCCCACGTCACACCTCAAGACATCCAGGGACTCACTAGCCATGGTAGTGGGGGTAGAGGGGAAAAAAGGAAAACTTGGCACACAGGCATCAGAGAGCCCCACCTCAACCCTGTGTCCAGTGGCACACACTCTGTAGACACAGTAGCTGGTGAGATAGAAGGATCACTTGAGTGCAGAAATTTAAGACCAGCTTGAGCAACACAGAAAGACTATGTCTTCAAAAAGGAAAACTATGCCATGGCTGGGAGAAAGTGCTCAGTCAGCAAAGTGCTTATTGCATAAGCTTAAGGACCTGAGTTGGATTCTTTCCAGAAGCCATGTTTTAAAAAAAAAGTCAAGCATGGAGGTATGCTCTTGAAATCACAATGCTGGGTAGGCAGAGACAAGTGGATCCCTGAGGCTCTCTCTGGCCAGTCAGCCTAGCCTAATTGCTGGATTTCAGGCCAGTGAAAGACCCTGCCTCAAAAAACATGGTGGATAGTACCTGGGCAATGACCTCCAAAGCTTGTCTTATGCTTTCTACAGGCACGCATACAAACATGAACGTGTATCCACAAACGTGCACTCACAAACACATGAACACATACATACATTTAAAAAATAATTAATTTTTAAAAACTACCCACCCCCCAAAAAAAAACCCACTACCAAAGCAGAGAGGCCACAGAATGTTTTCCAAGACAAAATTTTTCTGGAGACACTTACGAACATTCTGAAAATATCAACAAATTCAAGGGCCATCTGAAAGAATGCCTTTCCACAGCACAGCTGTTCTCTGCCACTGTCTTGTCACTATTCTAACAGTGCTACTGTCAGGGGATCTTTGCTACCACATGAGGCTCTCTCACACTGATCTCAGCTGTCTCCCTAATTGTTTTCAACAGCACAGCATGCTGGTTTGCCAGCACCCTCCAATAGTCAAGGCAGATTTCCTCAGTTTAAAAAAGCCTGCATTTTAAGACTGTTTTTCACTGAAAAGCACTAATGACACATAGAGTGTTAGATCCCAGAGTTTTGGACTAGTTCATGAAAATGAGGAATGAAAAGCAGACCAGTGTTATTTGAATGCCTGTTTTTATCCACTAACTCACCTTAGAAAACAAATGTGTGCAAACCGTGCACACACACAAAACAATACAAAACTGTCACCTGTAACATGAATCTTAAAAGGTCTTATTAATTAAAACAACCCAGAGCCAGGTATTGGGGTGAATTCTGAAAGATCAGAGAAACAGAACAAGCCACAGCCAACCTCACCTCGAAAACTCCTCAGCTGATCTTGTTCTCTCAGACTGAAAGCCTCTGAGTCCTCACCTGAATGAATCTCAGCTGAACTGCTGCTGCTCAAAGCCTGAAAGCTTAAAAGCCTCTAGTTTCTGGTTCCCACACTTTATATACCTTTCTGCTTCCTGTCATTACTTCCTGGGTTTAAAGACATATGTCTTTTCCAAGCAAGACATAGATCTCAAGTCCTGGGATTAAAGGTGTGTACCACCAGGCCTGGCTCTGTTTCCAGTGTGGCCTTGAACTCATAGAGATCTGGATGGATCTCTGCCTCTGGAATGCTAGGATTAAAGGCATGTGTGCCACCATTATCTGGTCTCTATGTCTATCTAGTGGCTATTCTGTTCTCTGACCCTAGGTAAGTTTTATTAGGGTACACAATATTTTGGGGGACACAATATCATCACCACAGTCACCTAATTGAAACACTTCTGGGGCTGGACATTTGTAGCTGAAATAAACTGTATCCATGGCTTTAGGATTCTATTCCAAGTACATCATGCAACCAATTCACTGTTTCCAATTTTCCAAAGGTTACTCCAAGACATTAGGGAACTCAATTTCCAAGAGTCTTGGCTTTCAAAAACTAGCAGGATTAATAAATCCTTCTACTGGAAAATCCAGGCCACTATGTCCCCCAAATGGGTTGAAAATGAACCCAGATCAATTATTTGACAACCATCTGGTTGCTAACAGGAGACTTTTGGAAACTAGGCTCAAAATAAAAATGCACAAACTGGCACAAAGTTCAGCAAATCAATGAGATTTAAAACCCAGATCACATCTCCTCCAACACTTTCAGTTCCCCACTCTACCAACTGAGCTCTGAGAGGACGCACTCCTCCAATACTTTATAGCCAGCACTTTAATCTCTAATTCCAGAACCTTCATCTTTCTTGGCTGTTAAGTATTTTGACCCTTTGTCGTGTGATATCTTTCACTAAAATCCTTTGTGATGATTATGTTGAGAGGAAGACTGTTTTCTATCCCTCTGTATCTAGAGGATGTGATGTGTAATTAAGCTATTCTTTAAATAATTTTAGGTGGTAACTTTTCTATTACACAAGAATATTACCACTCCATAAAGAGGAAGTCGCAAACCCAAACTGTTAAGAAATACTATATTCTGAGACAGTTCTATTTGTGAATGACCTCTTCAAAAATCTGTGTCTTATCCCTCAACTCATCAGTCTTCAAGTGAGTCTGAAATTTTCATCATCAGATTTAATAATGGACTCAAACAATACTGGAACCAAAGGGATCCTAAAGTTTCATGTGGTTCAACTCCCTCGTTACACAGACACTGCAACCTTGCTCCTGTAACAAGTGTTTACTGAGTGTCCACCCAACACTAAGCTCTGTACCAGGTGACAGGAAAGGAAGGTAACACTCCACCCCTGTGACCCCATCTCTCTAAATCCATAACCCTATGTAGTAAGAAACAGAATTCCATATAAAAGCTTTGAAAGGAAAGGGGATCTTTGGTCAAGAGTGGGGGAGACAAAGGCTTTTTTGTCTAACTTGAACTATTTGGTACAAACATTTTTAATCTGGACAAGCATGCTGGTACACACCTCTAATCCCAGTACTTTGGAGGCTGAAACAGAAAGACTGGCATGAGTTTGAG
>LZPO01063975.1:1331242-1342964 GCA_001675575.1 Neotoma lepida
AAAGGTTTCTCAAACAGCTCAGTCATTGTTGTCACTAGTGGATCCTATCATGCCAAGACATTCTCACTGGCATGGCATGGAATTATTTTAACCATAAAGCCTTATAAAAGGTGGTTCTCCAAAGTGTCCATTAACTGATAAATGGATACCTAAGGCATTGAGTATCCATAAACTATTACTCATCCTTAAAAACAAAGCACATCCTGTCAGGTGCTACAGCAAAGATGAACCCAGAGGATGCTATGCTAAATGAAGTAAGCCCAGCCCAGAAACACAAAGCCTATTATGATTCTGTCTGTGTGGTATCCAGAATCAGCAAGTTTACAGACAGCAGAATTTTGGCTAGTAGCTAGGGTACAGAACAGGGGGTTGTTCAATGGATACAGAGTTTTGGCTTTGCAGGATGAGAAAGTTCTAGAGATTAGAGGCACAAAAATTCACAGAATACGCATCACACTACTGAAAATGGGCAAGATGGTAGACTTTATGTTATGTGTATTTCATCAATTTAAAATTTAAATCAAATCAGATGAGCTTAATGAAACAGGCCAATTTCCATTTAAAAGAGGAGGGAGTTTTTACCACCTCAAGCATCAACCTACTTGTATGCCTGGGGCCAGAGTGAGACTTGGGAGGCCAGAGTAGTAATTCTAAACATCGATTTGTGTCCTTATCTGAAATGCTTAACACTGGCACTACTTCAGATTTTCTAATATATATAAAACAAAATGTGTCTGGGATGGGACTGGAGTCTAAAAAATTCATGTATTTTTTTTTACAGGATAGTCAAATTTTCTTCATAAGGAACTTTGTTGGCCTTCATTTATGTTTTATATACTCCTTACGGCCATAGCCTGAAGGAAACTTTGCAGATTTTTAGTGCACCTGCAAATGATTACCTGTCACATGAGGTCAGTGGAATTTTCCACTCAATGCATCACAGTGGTACACAGAAAGTTTCAGGTTTTTAAGAATTTTATATTTCAGATTTTCAAACTAGGGAGGATCAACCTTTAATATAACCAGAAAGGCATCTGCCTTCCAAATAGTGGAGATCAGCAGATAGGGGACCCCTAAGTCTGAAATGATTACTGAGAGGAGGTGAGAGGTACAAGGCGCTTCCTTTAACTAGGTTCTCTATTCAGTGCCTGTTTGAAACATTTCTAGTGGTAGTTAAAAAAACCAAAAAGCTACTCAAGGGGCTGCCATTCTCTAGACAAAAGAGGAGCTTGTGCTGAGATGCCTGGTGTTGGTTATTCTCATTCACTATGTCCCAGCCACACAGAGGATCTGAGACACTCACGTGAACTTAAGAGAAGCAATAATATGACCAAATCATTTTGTCATCATACCTTTCCTTTTTAACTTTTCAGATAGAATACGTTTACGCCATTCAAATCACATACACCCAAATAGTAAAAGATAGAAAGACACACACACACACACACACACACACACACACGCGCGCGCGCGCGAATGCACGTTCATTTCTAGCTCTCATTCCCTTATCTCAGTACTCTTGGGAAATTACTACTACCATCCTTAAATTATTTGGTTTCTCTAAGCAGCTTCTACACACTAGCATATCCCTCACAATGCCACACACCTTTCTTCTCTCTTAACACAGTTGGGAGGTCTTTCCATATTGGTAAAAGCATCATTTTTTCTTGTTTTGTTTTTGGTATGTGCATGAGTGTGCACAATGTATATGTGATATATGTGCATGCATATATAGGGATGTACACATCCATACACATATGCAGAGGTCAGGAGGGCATCGGGTGTACTGCTTTACCACGTTCCTTGAGACGGTCACTCACTGAACCTGGAGCTAGGTTGGCAGACAAGAAACCCCAGAGATCCTCACATCTCCACCTCCCATAGCATTGGGGTTAAAGGCACATGCCACCACACCTAGCTCTTTATGTGGATGCTGGGGATTTGAACTCAGATCCTCATTCTTATGCAGCAAGTACTCTTACCACTGAGCCATCTCCCTAGGCTCTTTCATTATTTGTTCTAATTATAGAGTATACCATTATATAATGGTATAATTTATATATCCCAAATAGATGCATATGTGTAATGTTTCCAATATTTTTCTACCATACATACCTTGTGAAGAAAACTAACTTTATTAAAACAAGATAGCTGGGTATAGTGGTCCATGCCTATAATCTCAGCATCTCAAAGGCAGATACAGGAGCAGGAATTCACTATTAGTATTGGCCATATAACCAATTCAAAGCCAGCCTACCTCAAAAACAAAGCAAACAGGAGAAATCAAAATAGCTCACTGTATACCACAACTTAATGATGTCATGTTTGTATGACCTTAAGCTAGTATTCTCCCATCTCTTCTGCAATCTCTGACTCATAAAATACAATCCCAGCTAAGTTATACTCTTCTACAAAGCCTTTCAAGATCATTTTGTCCCACAACAAATGCCAATTCCTCATTTCTACACTACACACTTTCACACAATTGGTCTTATACGATTGCCTGTTTTTCGGCTGTCTGATATTAACTGAGCCATGCTGGAGACCACAGCTATTGCCTATACTACTGCATTTTGCATACTACATAGCAGCTATAATGAGAGCATGCTCAGTAAATGCTAATTGACTAGCATTAGTAAGCACCTCCCTTGCTCAAGATTCACAAGGGATTTTTTAAACCCACATGTCCTGCAAAGAAAGTTCTAGCCAATTTTGCCCTTAGAATTATCATCAAATCATAATCAAATTGTGATTCAATGCCAAAAAAAATCTAAATCCAACCAATTGAATCCTCTTGGCATGCTCCATACACAGAACAGGAAACATCATGACATTCGGAAGGTGCCCGACATCCCAATTCACAGGCACAAAATGATATTTAAATAGCATCTGTGGTGGGGACACAGCCAATATATACAAGAGAGTCACAAGCAACACTGATGTGGAGTAGAAAAGAGCTCTCTCGCATTTGTAAGAATAAATTATGTTCAGTGTGATGCTCAATCACATTTTAATTTTACTCTGTAATTTATTTCATTCATCCAATCAATCTATATTGAGAGCCGTGTCTGAGCTGAAATCTGCATGACAAGCAGGGGTAGCCAACCAGGTAAGAAAACTTCCAGGCAGAGGCACACAGACAGCAAATCAGGTTGGAATACAAACTCTGTCACAGACTGAACTGTATTCTTCTAAAAGAAGTTCAAGTCCACAGCACCTGGGAATGGGACCTTATTTAGAAACAGGGATGTTGCAGATGATCAGGTTAGGATGAGCGCCCTGGTGTGGACTCCAATCTGATAACGATGCAACTTATGAAACCCTCACAAAAGAATGAATGTCAGCCAGCATGGTAGTTTATACCTGAAAGCCTAGCACTTGGGAAGCTGAGGCAGGAGGACTGCTATGTGTTTAAGGCCATCTTGAAGTGAGCTTTGGGCAAGCCTGGGCTACAGCCTGAGACCCTACTTCCCCCCCAAAAAAAGAAAAACAAATGAGGTGAAAGGGGATAATTTGGACAGAAACATGCACAATGGGCAGAAGAGCACATAAAAATGAAGGCAGAAATAGCTAGAAGCTAGAATATCAGAAAATCATCAGAAGCTAAGGAGAACATGGTACAGTCTCCCTAAGCGATTTCAGAAACAAGCAATCCTGCTGGCACCTTGATGCAAAACTTCAGCCTAAAATGGAAAATCTGCATTGCTTAAGCCATTCAGTCTGTGCTGTTTGCTAAAGCTATGTGGGCAAACTAATTACCTTGGCTTGAATATGAAAAGATGGCCCACAGGCTCATGATTTGAGTGTTTATTTTCCAGCTACAAGGGCTGTTCTGGAAGACTTTAGATCCTTTAGGTGTGGCCTAGCAGGCAGAAGTAGATCCCTAAGATTGGGCCCTTAAATGTTCTCAAGCCACCCCTAGTTCTGGCCACTCTCTGCTTCATGGTCCACTGCCATATGCACAAGGGTCACCAGATACTTCTTCTGCCATGGACAGAGCTATCATGTGATACGCTTTTCTCATCATGATGGATGGCAACGCTCTGAAACCATGAACTAAAATAAATCTTGCTTCTCTAAATTGTTTCTGCCAAGCCTTCTGCCACAGGGATGCTGACACAATAGATATTATGTGCAATGAGTATTCACACCACACCAAAAGTCACTTCCAATCAATTTTAGCAGCAGAATCTTTGTCCTACATACAATTTTATCTGGAGCACCAGTATGTTAGCAGAGGAAAAGTATAAAACGAGTGACTCAGATAAAAATTATGTCACTGCTTTCTAAACCCATAAAGTACCTACCTTCTCTGATCCCATGAGTTCTTTGTGTCCCTATTTGAAAAGAACTTAAAAGGAAAGTGCAGGAGGGAACAAAAGAAAAGCTCAAACCAGGCTGGAGCCAGAAGAGCTAGGTGAGGGAAAAGGAGCAGTGATTTTTGTGGTGGTCTGCTCAGGCTGCACAGCAAACAACACAGCCTGGGGGCTTCAGTAAAGGAACTGCATCATCTCCCATTTCAGGAGGCTGAAAGTGTTGGTAGACTTGGATTCTCCTACACTCCCTCTCCTTGAATTGTAGGTGGCTACCTGCTTGTTTTGTCCTCATATAGTCAACCCTCAGTGTGGGCATACTCCTGCTGTTCCTCTCTGTGGCCTGTTCTCCTCTTCTTATAATGTATCATATTATATCTTGAAATTCCCTATGATCTCCACATGATATCGCATTGAGATTCTGGTGGCCATGACTTCCATGTGAATTTAGAGGGACAAAACCCAGCATAACATACATCTCTTTAAAGAAAAGGTCACAGAACCCACAGAGCAGCCCACAACCAGTTAGCTCCAAAGGCCATTTTGCCAGGATCATACTTCCTGCCTCTCATATTCACAGGAAACCCTTACTTCAGCAATAATAAAAAGCTTTTTAAATTTTCTTTGTAAAGAGTTTATCTTACAGTTTTGAGTCAGCCCTTTGGAAGCTCTTGAGGGAGTTGTGTCAGCAGGTCTCAAATAAAATCCTTCAGAGGGCTAGGCTAGCAAGGAGAGAAGAGAATTCATCCCTACCATTCACTAGCTAGGGACTGGAAGAGAACATACTCCTAGAAGTGGCCAATTTCAGGCTCACTAACATGAGAAGTACTCTGAGACCTGCTTCTCCACTGTATCTAAGTGTAGCTCTCCCCAGACTGACTCAAAAACTCCTGACCAAGAATGCATTAAGTACTTCTATTGTCAAGCACAGATCCCCAATTTCTCAGAGAACATGGGCCCTTCACAGTGTTAATGGCAGTTCTGGTAGCTGTTTGTGCACACTGAAGCTCAAGAAACCTTCTCCAAATTTCTACCATCCAAAACAACTTCAAATACCAAATCAATGAAAGACAGCCCTTTGCTGAGCTCTTCCCTAGGCAGAAAAGCAACGAAATGAATGGTAAGATGACAGACACCATGACAAGTACTATTCTGGGGAGCAAAGGAGGACAGCTAGGGGTGTCTTCCTTTACCAATCATAGCAATCCCCCAAATAAGGAGAATTCTGGAATGGAGAGCAATCAAAACACTCACGCACCAAGCCCTATGTCCCACGGTGCTACAGACTAGAAGCCAAATGTCAGTTAAAACTTGATAGCGGATGGGGGGTAATATGGCTCAGTGGATAAAGGCACTTACTGTCAAGCCTGATAACCTGAATTCAATCCCTAAAAGCCATGTGGTGGAAGGAAAAAAATGACTCCTTGAAGTTGTCTTCTGACCTCAGTATGTGCCATGACAAGTGTATACGTGTACCTGTGTGAACACATACACACACACACAGACACACACACACACACTAATAAAAATATAATTTTAAAAAACTTGATTGCAGTACCAATCTGTTTTTTTTAAAGCAATAAAAGATGTCACATGCAACAACAACTATAACAATCACTTTTTGTGAAAGAACACTGTGAAAGATGTCAACATGGAGTGGAAAAGCTGGAGAATGGAATGGAGAATGGAAATACCAGAAAAGACTTTATGCAAAACCTATTAGCAGAACAAACCTGGTAAAGTTAACAATTATACCACACAACAATTACATTAGATTACATTTACATTTTACATTTGGTAGCCATTGAAAAGATATTGTAACCTCTTTAGTTATGAGTGTCCATTTCTAACTACTTCAATTCCAATTGAGATGTGTTATCAAATACTACCAGAATGGTGACTCTCTAAGCACTGACCCCAAACTTTATAGACATGATTCTTCTTTAAGGATTTAATAAAGTCCAGTTTCAGACCAATTTCGGAAGAAAATCAGTAAGCACCCATCCTTCTGGGCATGTGCAATGCTGAAATCAATCTCTACAAGGGTCACAAAAGAGAAGATGTTCTCCCCCTCCTAACCAGTTACACATATGAATGTTTACCATTGTATTGCTAATTTATTAACCAACAGCTATGCCAGCCAGAAAAAAAAATGCCCCATGGAAACAAGTTAAGCTATATACTATTGGTGGAAGTGACGTGTAATAATGCCAAACACAATTATCAGGGATACAGGCTCTTAAGCTACCAACTCCATTGGCACACACTTATCCCTTGGATAAATTCACATAAAAGACAATGATTTGTTTTGGGAGGCAAAACTTAAATGAGCTCAACCAGGGCACTGATAAAATAGAATATGGTGCTGAAGCAGGAAAAGACATTAAGTGAAAAAAATCAGCTGGCTCATACCTTGCTGCTCAGTTCATGAATTTTAAAACATTTTTAAAATATAGGAAAATTCTAGAAAATGAAAATTCAAGGGTTGGAAGAGTAGGAAACTTTAAGCTCTTCTGTGCTCTCAGATATTTTTTGCCATGAATTTATGTTGGTAATTTTAAACAATGTTAAGAAAAATGCAAAAAAAGAAAAAAATGCATGGACAATGAGGATAGAGCCTTCAATTGCTTTCAGTGCTGTGCACTGTTTTGTATGTGAGTGTTTTATCTGCATGTAAGTCTGTGCACCACATGTATGCCCAGTGCCCTTGGAGGCCAAAAGATCAAAGATCCCCTGAAACTGAAGGTTCATCTCATGTGAGTGCTGGGAATCGAACCTAGGTCCTCTGGAAGAACATCAAATGCTCTTAACCACTGAGCCATTTCTCCAACCTCCAATAGTAGTGTGCATTCTTTTCTAATTATTTCCCTCTCTTTTTAAAGATTGTAAGTGTGCATTCTTACAGGAATGCAGGGCAACCTTTGCTGGGCTGATTGCTCCTCAGGAAGTAGCATAATACTGTAAAGACAGTTTCATGAACTAGGCATGAGTCCTCAGTGGTTTCTTATTAGTCATCCTTTAACAAGAAAAGCAAAGAGCTTCCCACATCCCATTCTACAAGACTGGTACATAATCTAATTTTTACCAATGGTATATGTATACTATGATCAAAACACAATCCAGAACATGATGGATTGGGTACCTTACTAAATGTATCCTAAAAATTATAGTAATTATAATTTCTGTAAGGAAAAAAGAAGCTATGAAGGACTTAAGTAATACATGAACACTCACCATTGTGCTTGAACTGGCAAAAACAAAACTGGAAATGAATCAAATGTTCACAACAGGAAACTGAGTGAATTTACTGTACTGGCTACATGAAATACTAGGCAGTCATTATAAACTCTTATTCTATGTTATAGATACAGGACAGTTACTATTTGTGGACTATTTGACCTTAAAAGGCTAATTTTTATTGCATTTTATACAGGGGACTATTTGAAAACTGCTATTAATTAGTATATACTTAGACATGAATGTTAAAAAAAGAAATGTAAACTGCCATTATTTCTGGACAATAGAATTATAGACTTTGTATATATTGTGTTTTAGCTGATCTCTAAAGTTTTTAATTGTATGCTTTTTAACTTTAGAAAAATGTTGGTTTTCTTCTTCCTTCATAGATATAATATTCTTTCATGAAAGGGATTTCACATATAAGGGTGTGTGTGTGTGTGTGTGTGTGTGTGTGTGTGTGTGTGTGTGTGTCCCTTCGTCTTTTATGGGGTTTTTTAATGGCTTTTCTGATGCTTTAGAAACTGGAGAAAGGAAAGGAGACAGGCCTTTTCGTACATTTTCAAGGTTGTCACCCTCCTTCAAATGTAGTTAGCGTGTTACATTCCTGGTTTCGAATCTGGGGCAATTGTGCACCACTGGGAACATTCGGGAATTTTTACGGGCACTTTCTGTGGTAGCAACCTGTACTGCTGCCATTTAGCAGGTAGAGACCAGCATGCTGCTAACCACCCTTCAGGACAAAGGTCACTCCTCCTCCAAAGAAAAAGACTTAAGTGTCCCCAAAAGCCAACAGTGGCTGAGAAACCCTGTGTCAGGCTAATGAGTCCTCAGACTGCTCTCTAATTCTCTATGAACATCACACCTCCATGGCCCAGAACATCTGGCCAACAGGCACATCTGGCATCAACCAGGGAGGCAGAACACATGACTTGACTCTGGATGGATCTGCCATTCATTTTCTAGCTGTTCAACTGCAGGCAAGTGACTGTGCCACACTACTGATCTCCCATACTTCTCTAAGTTGGGAATCATATCTCCTATTACCCAGAGGGTACAAGAAGCTTCAACACCATAAAAAGGTTTTATAAACTGTTAAGCATCATGCACAGTCATTCCAGGATCCTAATCGGCTAGGCTAACCAATGAAATGAAAGCTCACTGTGGGGTTTTAATTGGACTTGTGAGGCAGCAGAATTTAGTGATTCAATTATAAACCCTGGAATCAGATGCCTAGATTCTAGATTCTAGATTCCTAGAATCAGGAAAGAGCCTGAGTGATTGGAGAAAGGGACGTGGCTTGGTTTCTCTTGTGACACATTTTCTTCTTCTCTTTATGCAAACCAGAACAAATCTGAATGAGGCCATTTGAGAGCATAAAGAAGCCACTGTCAACGTTAAGGCTAGGACAGCAGTTGTACGTTAGAACTGTCCCCAAGCAGAGGACTACGGTTACTGTGAAGAAAAGAATAACTACAGTATCCACCTTGAAGGCTTGCTGTGATGACCCAATCAGACAAATAAGTAACTGCCAGCTATGGCTAGAGCTTTCTTCCCCAGATTCTTTCAGAAAGTCTTTGGCCCAGGAACCATGCTACGTGTAGAGAAAATAAAGGAAAATCAGATGCCACCACTCTTCCATGGTAGATTTCTTCACCTTGTTCCATGGAGTCTGGGTTTAATCCTCAAGACTTTTCTTATATATATACCGCCATGATGTGCAGAATTAAACAGAAAGCCACAAGGCAGCATTTGAGGGCGATACCCAGGAAACCCATACCAAGTAAAGAGCAGTTAAAAGTCTGCTTTGCAGACATGAACTTCAAATTACAACTTATCTAGTCAGCAAAGGTGAAACAACTTATTCTCCCCTAGCCCCTATGCAGGGAGGCTCTTTCAGCTTGGATAACACTTAGCTGTACAGAAGGAGTCTTGCAGAAGGCATTAATTAATAATACATTAGAACTTAGTACTACTCGGTATTTGAACGCATATTAGAGTGTCAGCTCCCCTTCATTTCTACACACATCCCATTACAACAATCTATGCTGTGACTGGAAAACCCACCTTACAGAGCCCCATACATAATAAAAAGCCAAGTTCCTCTGACTTGCTTTTATACTGAGATGCATCTATACCTTTCACCAAGCAATTATGAGTTTTCTTCAGCATACTCAGTTTTCTTTAAAGGTCAACACTCACCAGGAGAAGTAAATGTTCTTTGGTTTACTCAGATATGTATTAACCTCTAGGGACCTGGGACTCTTAATCTCAAACCCTCTTTCCCCTTTCTCTCTCCCCTGCCTCCATTCCAGTAAAGTCAGTCTCCATTACTAGGACCATAAATTCTCATACCCAAGTGTTTCCATTCTTAACTGTGGAGCCTTGCCCTTCCCCGTTCCTCCTCATTCACATTTTACCAGGCACATCCTCAGCCCACCCCGCCTTTGGTGCCAATTTCAGACAGTCATTAGAGAGGCCACGTTCTGCTCCTTTAGCAGTTGTGAGATCTACAACTTCAGCCAAGCACCGTCACTGGAAGCAGAAAACACAGACATCCACCAAAAGAGGATCCAGCAAACAAGCTGTGCGTGCATAATTCAGAGCAAATCACCAGACTCTTCATCTCTGTTGTACTCCACTCCTCTGTCTTGAGTCAAAGAAGCTGGAATCGGTAGCATGTGTTTTGATGTGGTGCTGGCTACACAGGCATGCTTAGCGTGTGAAAATTCAATAAGTCATGTGCCTGTGTGTGTTTTATATATGCATGCTGCACTGTTGTAAAATAATTTTAAAGTAGCTTAGATGGTGCAAGCATCTAGATAAAGTAAACATAGCAGTGTTCTTCAAACTGAGTTACCACCAAGCAGAAGGCTACAAAATCAGTTTAGAAAACCCAGACCTGAATAATTTTAATGGGGACATGAGAGGGCACCGCACACACTAAAGGTAGCTATTGTTCAACAAAGTTTATTTCAGTCACATGTGTGCACATATGCAGGCATGTGGAGTGTATCATCACCAGAAGTTTATTCAAATTGCAGGACATGGTTTAAAAAAAGTCCTAAGAAAAGCCAGTGTTACCTTCATGTAATCCCAGCACAGGGAAGGTGGAGTCATGCAGATACCTGGGGGCTCCCTGACCTGTCAGTCTACTTAACTTACCCAGCAAGGCTCAGGCCAATGAGGGTTCCTGTCTCAACAAACAAGGTGGATGGTGCCTCAGGAATGACACCCAAAGTTGTCCTTTGACTTTAACATATGCTCTCGTGTGTGTGCGTGTGTGTATGCGCACACACACACATGCACACACACACACACACACACACACACACACAGCTTAAGAAACATCAAGTAAGGGGGCTGGAGAATGGCTTAGTTATTAACAGCACAGACTGCTCTGCCACAGGACCCAGGTCATATGGTGGCTCAGCCTTGGCACTGCCTTGCTCTCTCTAAATTCCTTCAAGTTTCTCTCCTACTAGTAAAGAATCTAGTTCCCAGTACCATATAAATGGAAGCAAGGCTGGAGTCAGTGTTTAAGTGACACCTTGTAGCAGCCTGTTCACTGGCTTACTGAGAGCTTCATGCCAATTCTAGGGAGTAGATAATGTCAACTGCACTTTAGAGTTACCAAAATGGAGGCTTGATGAAATCAGTACTTACATGGTGGCTCACACCTGTCTGTAACTCCAGTTCCAGGGCATCCAAAACCATCTTCTGCCTTCTCCAGGAGCCAGGCACAAAAGTGGTGCACAGAATATATGCAGTCAAAACACCCATACAGATAAATTAAATATTTTTTAGAAGAAATATTAAGTATGCCAACAAGTAGACTTAAGAGCCAGACTGAGTCGATTCTAATCCTGGCTTGTTTCAACATCTGTGCCTAGGAATAAGTCATCAGATTTCATGGAACCTCCTTTTTGGTTAACTCTAAAGTGGGGTTGACATTATCTACTCCCTAGAATTGGCATGAAGCTCTCAGTGAGCCAGTGAACAGGCTGCCACAGAGTGTCGCTTGGACACTGACTCCAGCCTTGCTTCCAATTTATATGGTACTAGGAACTAGATTCTTTACTAGTAGGAGAGAAACTTGAAGGAATTTAGAGAGAGCAAGGCAGTGCCAAGGCTGAGCCACCATATGACCAGCTGAAGTTGCAGGGAGAACA
>LZPO01063975.1:1343404-1368090 GCA_001675575.1 Neotoma lepida
AACGGTGATGGATGCAGACTGGTGGTCTGTGGGGGAGAGTCTGGCACAGAAAGGGCAGAACTGTCTTGATCAGCTTGCAAGAATCATAAACTAATTAAAGCTCCCTCACTAAATCATCCTAGGGACCAAATCCTTGCTGAGCATTTACTACGCATGTAGAACTGAGTTGGGGGCTGGGGATACCCCTTAGGGATAAAACAAACAGAGCTTCTGACTTAGCAGAGCTGAAAGTCTAGTCAAAGAGATAGCAAGTGCTGAGTCAATGGGTCAAGAAAATTTTTCTAGGCTGTGCTCCAAGTACTCTCCAAGAAAGAAGCACGATAATGCGAGAGAAAGAAAGCACAAGACAGAGTAAGTCCCTTCAGAGAAGATGGGCCCCGCGGGGCTGCTGCCTGGAGTGACATCCAAAGGAAAAGCCAGCTAGAGGAGCCAGGGACTAAGGAAAGGACCTTCTTGAAATGGACCCACAAGTGCCTGCATCCACAGGCAGGAAGAAACATGGCGGGCCAGGCACTAGGAAATCTCTTTGATGGAAGATAATCTCCAAATGGGAAAGTGATTCTGATAGGCTGAAAAGGTAGGCAAAAACCAGTCACAGAAAACAACTTGGATTTCAATGAAGGGGTCGTGATGAACATTCAGATAAAAGATACTCTTAATTCATTCCATGCCAACCAAGAGTATAGGTGATGGTTCCACAAATCAAAGCCTCACTGGCACAGTAATTGAGGAGTCTTGATAGCTAAAGGCAAAGGACTCCAGCTTATAAGATGAAATACAAGGGATTTACAGACAGAAAGGGCAGGGAGAATTTGTGAGTGGCAAGGGAACATATTATTAGCAACAAACTCACATTTAGCAAATATAAAATGTGTAGTGAAGGTAATTAACAAGGCTATAGAAAATGCCCCCTCCCTCAGTTGAAAGGCATTGGGAACCGATCCATGTGCCTGGCAGCTGCCTAACTCATGAGGAAGGTAACTAAACGAACCTAAAGGAAAGGCACTGTAACAGTGTACTTCTGAATCGGATATTACATGAACTGACAAGCAGTGTTCAGCAAGCTTTCTTTTTTTTCTTTTTTTGTCTCCGTCTTACTGGATGAACAGATACATTCAAGAGTCTCAAAAGTCAAAGCCAAATAAGACTTGAATTATCACTGTCCTGCCAGGGACTCATCACATAACCTCCTAACTTAGGTCCCAGGCCCATGACCCACTGACATCCTCCCCCCAGGACCGTGGTAATTTTGTTGGAAGGGGGGTCACCTGAGCATGACCAAAACAACAGCTATGGGCTTAAGCAAGGCAAAGTGGCTAAGTCCAAGGTCAAACCTATGACACTGATCAAGAGAATGTGAAGGCCTTCAAGGCTAGCCTGAAATGAGCCAGACAGCAGCACTGGTAGCATCCCACAAGACCCAGCATACTGCTTGCACTTATGAGAGACCGCCATCAAAAGGCAGGCAAGCAAAGATGGGGTGTTTTTGCATTACTTCAAGCATAAATTGTCCCTTGAAGGGCAAGGAGTAGAGATTTTTCAAATGAAGAAAAGTATGATTTGGAAGATTTGTTTGCTTAGTGGCCCAAGGCTAATGAGCTACCTGACTAGGAATTTGAGCATGGCCTGATACATGATTGGCATCTAGGAACAGACAACCCTCCTGACAAACCCCAAACAGACTTTCTGTCCTGCTTCCCATCTTGTTGTCTCCCTGGGCCCCCCTTTAGCTCTTGATACCATAAGAATGCCAGATCCCACACCTGGCTTCATCCCAGTCTCCCAAATCTATCAGCTACCTCAGAAATGTTACCTACCCCCAACCTTGGGCAAGGATCTCTTACTGCTGAAAGAGACACCTGCCAGTGCTTCCTGGATGGGGCCCATCAATGTCCAGTATCCCTCAGGGGAAAATGCTTGAGGTATATAACACAATCAGAGAAGGCAAGACAGCAAAGTACAGGCTAAGTCAGTTTCAAACCTGCTACAAATACTGCTACAAACAGGACTCGGTCAAAATAAGTCACGTCTGTCCCTGGGGTGAGTTGGGAGGAAAAAAATAAAACTTCCTTTCACAACAAACAAGAGAACTAAGACCTGGGTCTAAGTGGAAGGAAGAACTAACTGACTTCGAACCAGGCTCCCCCAGTTCCCCCATGTCTCCCTCTGGGCTTACAAAGTTGTCAGGCAACAGACTACAAAAGACGCAGACATAACAACCAAAGCAGACTTATGGCCTACTTACACTCTCAGGCAAGTCTGTGGGGCTCGGGGCTTTGGCTGCTGAAAGCTCCATTCTGTGGAGTAGGAAATGGTGACTTCTGGCGGCCCGTCGGCACTCCGGGCAGGAGTGAGTTCCGTGCACTCTGAGAACTGCGAGTCTCTCTGATTCACTTGGCAGCAGAATTATTCTAAGCATCCTGTCCCATACTCAACCCGCCTGCCCCTCCCACTACACACTCACGCTGGTGGGTTTTTTTTTTCTATTTTTTTTAATTCTCTGCACTTATTTCTGTCACAAATCAAGTGAAATGCATTTTTCAAAATCAACCCAATCTCTGGCACTGGAGAGAGTGGAACCTTTACCACCAAAGAGGAGGAAGAGCCACCTAATTAGGAAGAAATTATAATTAACATCAGAAAGAAGAGAGCTGGGGAGCTGCAGTCTGCAGTAACAGCAAAATGGAGATTATTTGAGACAGCTGAGACACTCCACCCAGGCCTCCAGAAGGAGACATGCACGAAAACAAAGGGCATATGGTGTTTGCTTTCTTCAACATCCGTTCTCACCATTAAGAGCTGCAGCGGTGAATCTCAGTACATGTGGACAGACCCCACCCTGAAATCAATTCTCAACTACAGCTCATAATCAAATAACCTACTTTGCAGTCTAAAGGCCTCCCTTGATTTTTTTTAAGTACACATACAGCAGAATTTAATAAAGTTCTAATTAATAACTTGCAGAATGTCTATTTGGCTTAGCAAAGTATGAATTATACTTGAAAGAAAGTCAATTTTTGGTATCTTCAAGTTCATATTGTAACTGTAATACTGACAAATTTGGAGTGGATTTTTTCCCCCAAAGTGGATTTTCCAATAAGTAATACAAATTATTTTTCTACTATTCGCTACTAGTCCTATATTACGTAACTAGTTCTATCCTACAGAACATAGGTTTCCTTAATGTGACTGAAATTATTTTCCCACATGAGCTAACAGTAATAGAGCTAGCCATTGGTCACAGGTGCCCATCATCCTTTGAGGAGCCCTTTCCCAGCTCTGGAAGGGCAGCCTAACCAATCCTAAACCAAACATTGGTTCAGAGTTGACAAAAAAGAACTAAATTCATCTAGTTAGACTGCAGGGAAAAAAAAAACCCTCTCCACATAGGCTATGAACAAGAAAACAAAGGGCCCAATTACCAATGTCTGCCATCCTCTGACCATTTGATGAGTAAGGGAACTCAGCTACTTCCAAAACAATGCCATGGGAGAGTGATGGCGAGAACAAGGGGTTGTTCTCCTTTTTACTATGAGTGAATGGGAGCGGGGCAGGTGTATGTGCCATGTCACACACATAGAGTCAGAGGACAACTCTGTGGAAGCAGCTAACCCTTTCTCCCTTTAATGGATTACAAGGTTCAAAGTCAGGTCATCAGGCATGGCCAGCAAGCACTTTACCTGCTGAACCATCTCCATGGCCCCCAAACACATCAAACAATGGATCACACCGCCCCAGGGCTTCACCCTCCTCTAGCCTCTCAATTATATAAGAGAACACTCTGTGTGTTTAAGACAGTCCCAGACAGTTTCTGTTATGTGAAATCTGAAGCATGCTCACAGAGATGGACTGAGAAGTAACTGGGAAACCAAGAATAAAAGTTTATAATTTGTCCAAGAGATTCCTTAAAGCAAATATCACACTCACTGAAAACATCCCTCTTAATGTTAAAAAAGAGAAATTACAAAGAGGAATGATTGCCTAGATTTGGCCATGGAAAATGAGGATGAACTGTAAATGGGCACAAGTTACCCTTTGCAGGGCTGAAAATGTTTGAAAATTAGATTGTGGTGATCATTATACAACTCCAAATATACTAAAAACCAATGAGTGTGACACTCCAAATGGTGCACTTTATGCTGTGTAAATTAGACGCCACGAAGCTGTTTGAAAAGCTACCTGGAATGCAGGTGCTCAAGCAAGAGAGCTCACAAGTTGCAGGAACTTTTTCCCCATGCCCATATGAGGGTGACCTGCACCCTCTTAAATCCTTTCTCCAGTTCTTCCCCCATTCCAAATTCCTTACAAGGGCAAGCAAGCTCCCTCTCATCTCCTGACCTCACTTCTCCCACTTGCTATCTTCTCTTGTTGGCTTTCTATTGCTGTGATAAACACCATGACCAAAAGCAACTTAGGCAGGGAAGGGTTTATTTCATCTTACAGTTCATTATGAAGGGAAGTCAGGGCAGGAACTCAAAGCAGGAACTGATGCAGAGCACAAGGAGAAATGCGGTTACTGGCTTGTTCCTCCGGGCTTGCCCGGCCTGCTTTTTTCATACAACCCAAAGCCACCTGCCCAGGAATGGCACCACTCACAGTGGGCTGGAATGTCCCACATCAAGCATTAATCAAGCAAACATTGGGCTGGAGAAAAGGTTCAGTGGTTAAGGACACCAGCTCCTTTTCTAGAAGTTCAGAGTTTGATTCTCAGCACCCACAACTACCATAACTCCAGTTCCAGGGAATCCGACACCCTCTCTGGCCTTCGTGGTGGATACTAGACATGCATGTGGTGGATAGACATACATGCAAGAAAAAAAGCCCATACATTTTTAAAAATAAAATATAATATACAATATAAAATAATAGAAGTAAATAAATAAAGAAATTGCCCCCACAGACTCACCTACAGGCCAATCTGATAGGGGTATGTTCTTAATTAAAGTTCCATCTTCCCAGATGACCCTACCTTGTGGCAAGTTAATAAAAAAAAAAAACTAACCAGCACACCATCTTACTGACAAGGCTGAATTGCAGACCCTCATGAAATTGGTCTTCCTCCTCCAGGCCTCTGCTTGTAGGAAATCCTCCTCCTTAAAGGCAATTTAGCCCATCCTCTCCACCTGGTGGCCTTCCGTCATGCCTGCTCCAGACTCTTAGGTCTCTTTCCTAAAGACTTCCCTAGCATACTAGACCCACTTTCTGATAGGTGAGAAAAAGCATGATTCCAGCTGCCCCTCCTCCAGGTTTGCCTTCAGGAACCTCTAACAGCATTACAACACAGTACCCATGCAATAGAGACCCCTACTGTACTGCTCTGATCTTTATCTCTACAGAAGGACTCTTGTTTGTCTCATAAGTCACTTGCATCACTGAAGTCAGAGGTGTGAGAGCCAGGGGCAAGTCCTAGGCATTGTTGCTGACTGGCTAACATATGATGATGACCACAGGCTCAGCATGGACACACAGCCTGATTGTATGGTGCCCCAAATGTGTAAGGAAGAACCTAGCAGAAACCCCTCATTTTTAGAGCTCCTTCTGTCCCCATACCCTCCCTAGGGCAGACGTCCCCTCCCCGGGGACAGCACACACACAACCAGCATTGTGTACTACATAACCATCCACAAGGGGAGAAAAGAGGGTTCCAACTTTTCCTGATTGTAGGGGCTCCCTTACTTTTTCTACTTTAGAAAAGGTAGGGACCTGGGTTTAAAAAGTAATGGCATGTGTCCAACAATGGCAAATATTTGGCTTTGAAGACAGACTGCAAAGTAAAAGGAACACAATAATTCCTGGATGGCACAAAAAGTGGGAAAATGAGTCCCCAAGTCTTCCTGCTTGACCTCAAGAAAAGATTCACAGGGAAGTTTAGGGAATGACAAAGAGCAGGGTGTTACAGAGCCTCTGTTATCAAAACCATGGAAGGTCAGACCAGGGAAGGAGTAACCCACAAAACCTCCAATGTGGAATTCATCGTTCACTGGAACAAAGACAGCCCTAAGACTTCCTTTGCAGCTGCCCCTGGCTCTCCACACATCGCTAGAATGAAACCCCCAGGCCCAGGGCAGAAGTCAAAATGATGTGTTCAATATTCGTGGTGATAATTTTAGCTCCTCCCTCATAATCATGACTTCTATCCATATTTGGACCCTGCCTTCCCTGGATGTGCTCTGCAAGACTTCACAGACGTTAGCTAATGCTAGGCAGGTCAGCAAGCTAACCATTAAGTGCTTTTTTTTTTTTTAACCTCCATGCTTTCTGCTTTAAGCCGGTCTGGACAATCATAAGGAACTCCTCAACTCCTTTCTGAGGGGGTGGCTTGTAAGATCTCTCATGTTCTTCTGGTCAAAGAGGAAACTCTTAGGATGCCAGAAAGCTCATCATTAAACATCTCCATCTGATTCTTACAGTGAAGTTTTCCAAGCTGTCATTATGCTCCTCCTCACTACCACCCCTGATAAACAAAGTTGACAGCTTTATTGCCAAATTGCTTAGTAGCTCCCTCTCCTCCCAGCCCCTCCCTGGCCCACAAGTACCTGCTAGTCTCCTTCCCAGAGTCTCTAATTCAATGGGTCTGGCACAGCCCTGGGAAACCGCTTTTTAAACTCCCCTGAGATCCCTGAGACTGAGTTAGAAGGTCAGTAACCCTTTCCCAAATCCAGACCCCATCAAAATATGCATTTCACAAGATCCCAGGAAAGCACACTTTAGAGGTTGGCCAAATCAGGCTATCCCTTCATCTGGCTTTAGAATATGATGGGATTTTGTCCCTTCCACCTTCCCAACATCATGGGATGATGTTCTACCAAGAACAACATCAAAAGGCACACTGCAGTGCCCCCTGAAATTTTATAAAAATTATTATTATTTTTTGTGTGTGCATGTTTTGCCTGCGTGTATTTCTGTTCACCACGTGTATACAGTGCCTGCAGAGGGCCAAAGAGGGCATCGTAACCCCTAGAACTGGAGTTTCAGACTGTTGTGAACCACTGTGTGGGTGCTGGGAATCAAACCTAGATTCTCTGGAAGAGCAGTCAGTGCTCTTAACCACTGAGTCAGTCACCCATGGCTCCACCATCACTCCAGCTCCTCCCCTGTGAACTCCTTTGTGTGTAGTGCTGGGGATGGAACCCAAGGCCACTCACATGCTAGGCAAGTACTCTAGTCCTGAGCTAATACACTCCAGCCCCCTGGGATCTTGTGAACAAATGGCAGAGCTCAGTCCTGCTCCATCCCTTCCCACCCTTCCAGAAAATATGACTGGTCAGGTTAAGTGGAAAGCGACAGCCTGTTTTTTAAATTAAAGTGACACGTTTTTCCATTTGTGCTGGCAGCATCAACCCTTGCATTACTGTGCATGCCCAAAACCATTAGTCACATTCAAGTCCTAGACAGTCAAGGAAGACGAACCTGGAAAATCTTTCAGTATTAAGGTGCTTTATGTGGAACCAAAGCATTCCAGGACAAATACTTCTTGGAATTAATGAGAACTACTAATTGTATCCATTTATAAAAAAAAAATCAATATACTTGAAGAAACTTTTTAAAAATTCATATGCGCATTTCTTTTCTTCAAGTAACATCATAGGGCACTTGCAGGAAGTTGGGGCTTCAGTCGAGATGTGGCTGTGTTTAAAAAAATTTCACAGCATCCTATTCAGAGCTCAGCCAAGAGCTCTATTCCCAGTAGGTTATCAGAACCTGACAGCTTTAGGTACCCCTAATGCTAATTGATTACCATTTGCTTTGGAGTTTGTCTTTTTAACGTAGTAGAGGCCACCAAGACTATGCTCTGCCATGGTACAATTAGGGGTGAAAGCATAGACTGGAGTTGAACTACCCATAGGCTCAAATCCATAGCTAACAGTAACAATCTGGGTTCCCCTGGACAAGTTGCTTCACTTCTCTGGTTCATGCAAAGCACTAAATAAAGGTTTATTATTTTTCCTCTTCTACCATGCAAGCTCATGAACCAACCAGATATCACAACTATGCACCTGTTCTGTTATCACTGTGGACTACAGAACATGCCACGAAAGTTGGATTTTCTTCAATGAATAGTCTGTGATTACCAAATACCAGGTTTTGGTATATAAAAGAAGATGTAAGAAATTTCCTTTTCTNACCATTTCTGGTCCTATGTGGTGCTGGGGATGGAACCCAGGAGTTCACGTGTCCTAGGCAAACACTCTACCAACTAAGCTCTGCCCTGAGTTCTGTCTCTCTCTCTCTCTCTCTCTCTCTCTCTCTCTCTCTCTCTCTCTCTCTCTCTCTCTCTCTCCTTGTCTTTCTGGTAGTAGGGATGGAACCCAGTGCCTCACACATGCTAAGCACATGCTCACTGTGCTATATTACCAGGCAATAGTCACCACCTCGTCCAACATACTAACTTCTCCAACTGTATCCTTAATGTGATTATTTATAATATACCTATTTTATTCCCAGAAAATAACCATTAACCTAGAAAAGTATGATAAGTAATCTAAGCAGGTAAAAACTGTTCTCCATAAAACAGCAAAGCAGTACCAATTACTTAACTCACAAAAACTGAGTTCTGGAATGCTCTGGGTAAGAAAGAGTCAGGCAATAATACTGCCTTCACAGTATTGATACTACACAGTAATGTTTGCAACACGGAGACAGCAGAGGGGTTGTGATGCTGTCAACTATTTAAACTACCCACTTTCACCTATTCCCAAATGTTTAGGACAACTGAGCAAGTGCTACACTGTTGAACCTGTACTTATTCAATCCATTTCCCCAAGCAGTTTTAATAGTCAACGCTTTGACGAAAACTTACTAACCACAGAATTCAACCAGATTTCTACAGTTGGTTTTTGTTTTTTTCTTTCTCCAAGGCCTCTCCTTTCCATTTTTCCAGCTGGATGTGTTGATGCACATCTATAGCCTTAGCACTTGCACTTGGGAGGGAAAGGCAAGAGAATCAGGGTTCGGGAGGTTCAAGGCTAGCTCAGCTACATAACAGGCTCATGTCAATGAGACTCTATCTCAAAAAGGGGTGGGGGCTGGAAAGATGGCTCAAAGGTTAAAAGCATATACTGCTATTGCAAAGGACCCAAGTTTAGGTCCTAGCACACAAGTCAGGAGGTTCACAACCACCTGTAACTCCAGCCCAAGAGGATCTGATGCTCTTTTCTGGATTCCATGGATACCTGCACTCACGTGCACATACCTACATGCATACAAAAATAATTTAAACTAAAATAAAATCTTTTTGGGGGGGATTCAAGACAGGGTTTCTCTGTGTAGCCTTGGCTGTGCTGGAACTTACTCTGTAGACCATGCTGGCCTCAAACTCACAGAGATCTGCCTGCCTCTGCCTCCCAAGTGCTAGAATTAAAGGTGTGTGCCACCACCACCCAGCAAAATCTATTTTTTAAAAGCCTAACCTTCTACGTAGTTCTTCCAGTTCAATCCTGGGAGGTTAGGCTAGCAGACTTCTAATACTAAGGTGGATCCATAACAGACTTCAATCTCCGTCAAGCCAGGTAACCCGTAGGCTTCAGTTCCCACCTGCAATGTAAGGATAACCAGTACCTAGGGCAGGGGCTAGATGGAAGAATTAAGAGCTTAAGCAATGTAAATTTTTTACAATTATGGAAAGGGGCACTACAATTTTAATGGCTAAAGAATGTTTCTGCTCCCAACAACAAGTTCACATTCCCAGGTCCTGAAGTGGTGACAAAGGAGATACAGGTATAATACACCCCCCTCCACGAAAAATAGGAGCAGAGAGGAGGAATTCCTATATGCATTCAAAGAAAGAGATTCAAGTAAACAGGAAAAAGCCACCCACTTTTTCCTCCCTAGGTTAGCCAGGAGGGTGACACAAGTGCATTGAGGTTGCTCCTGCCAGCACTGTGCCCCTGACACTTGGACTTCAAAAGCACTCATGTCATACTGAGAAATACAACCTCACTATAACACTTGCTGTTGTCCCCAAGCTGTTCTTATCAATGACAGGTCCCTCCTCATCACTCACTTGTGTGATCTAACAGCACATCCCCTGAGAGGTGAGTTCTTCCCCACTGATGGCTGGAGCCAGCTGAACTAGGCCACACATTCACCAGCCGTTCTGTACTTTTCCCTCTTAGATTTCTTCATTGCATGTCTCAACTATAAATATCTTTGGCTCATCTGCAGTTATGCTCTCTGGCCTCATTTTGCCTCTCAGCTAAGACCTCAGACCTTGTCATGCCTGTTCTAAAACTGGCGTCCCAAACAGCACCTGGCACCTTGGAGGACACAGCTAGGTAATGCATATGTGTATGGTTCAATAGCTCCAGCAGCAATACTGGATCTGCATCTGGTCTTAGTGACTGCCTCCATCCTTCAGACTTTATTTCCTTGCCATACTTTGAAATTTGGGGTTGAAAGTTGAGCATTTTGTGCAAGGCAGTAGATGTTGAGATCAACACATTTATGGTGTGGGGTGTTGTGTTAACCTAAACAAAAGCTGGGTGGTGTTGGGCTTTGAGACAGGCTTGTAGGATGAAGAGGGCAGTCCTCAAATATTCTACATGTCATAATCTGGCCTATATGGTGGGCCTGTGTACCGTCTACAGCTCTTTTTGCTCCTCCTCCAGGGCTACAGTGTCCCAGCCCATCCCCCAGAGGCAATGGCTCTCCCCAACATCGGTCTATCTCTCCTGAAAGCTCTTCTTGCTTCCTGCAGAGTAAAACTTTTTTAGGTGAGGTGGGGTGGTAGAGGAAGGAGTGGGGGCTGGGAGAGTTCCCTTCAAGCAGCTGCAGTGGCGTTTCACCAGAGCCCTTGCACTGTGCCCTTCCTCTGCAGAAATTAGCCTTTTTTTTCTCCTTAAGGGAGCAGAGTCTGGATTTCTCTGTGGTTCCTGAGCCAGCATGATGAGCTTTCTGTGGCTTATACCAATAATCCTGACACCAGGCAAGGCTCCTGCAGGAAAGTCTGTGAAGGAGTAGAACCCCTCCCCCAGCTGCTGCCCCCAGGAGAAGCAGCCAGCCCACACTCAGCCCTCGGCTATTTGTCATATTTTCTATCTTACTCTTCCTACCTATTTCTCGGCATCTGGTGGCTTCTGCCCTTGCAGCAAATGCTCAGGTCTTCTCCTGTGTCTCTGAAAGTACCTGCTCATCTCCAGATTGTAAAATGGCTATTTGCTCTGTGAACTTAGTTCTCTTGTTAATTACCAGTCTGATTTTTATTGAAGTGTGGGAGGGACATGTTTGCAGCTCTCTACATCTCTGAGCTGAAACTGTAAGTCTACTTTATTTTTAAAAGAATCAGAAGTGTGTCAACAATGTGGTAACAATTGGATAAGACTAGGCAGCAAATAGCTACATGGGGGCTACATTGTCTTTCCCTCTATAGTTTAACAGTTCAGAAGCATTTCATACTATGAAATTATGGTGTGGGTGGCCATGGTAGACAGAAATATAAATACAATACTTGGGTTCTATTCCATAATTTACAAAGATCACCTGAGCTATCAAAAATAACCTGTATACTTTTAAAAATTAATTTTCTGTGTCTGTGTGTGTGTGTGTGTGTGTGTGTGTGTGTGTTGTGTGCAAAGGTAAACAGGTGCCATGACACCAATGTGGAGGCCAGAGGACAACGTTAGGGAGCTAGTTCCCTGCTTCCACCATGTGGGCCCCAGGGACTGAACTCAGGAAGTCAACAGGCTTTTCACCTGCTGAGCCACCTCACTAGTCCCACAACCTACACTTTTGCCATTAAATTTTAGCGTCAAAGAAATGAAAGAGGTTGAAATAGAAAAATTAATTTCTCAAAGAGAATAAATTTATTTTCAAATGCACATGTTGAAAAATCAGTAATATGAAAATATCACATGCTAATTCACTCTTCTTTGAACCAATACCTAAACATCATTGTCAATCTTCATAAAAGTTGAAAGTTAAAAATGAACCTACAGGCAGACCCTGGGTCAGCCACAAGTACCAGATCCAGACTGCAATACATTGATTATATAGCACCTAGTAGCTACATAGTCGAAACCTCTGGGTCACCTCAGTCCTCTTACTTACATTCCTCATATACCGTACTCAGTAATAATATGGAAATGAAAGTGGCACCAGTTTAGTAAGATTTATCTCTAGGAAAGAACTTTCTCTTTTACTTAAATAATTCACTAGCTCGGGCAATAGCAAATAAATCATACGCTATTAAAAAGTAGCGCATTTAATAACTCCAAACCTACAAGTTAGTTTTAAGGATAGCATATTAAATTCAATTAAACTAGATGAATATTTAACATACTCATTCTGTGACCAAAGACCATTGTAGCCACTCGGGGAAACAAAAAGATGGCAAGAATTACCTACAAATTAAATCCCTGCCATTTGACAAACAAGAGAAAGGTTACAGGGTCAAGAGAAACGCAGTGACTACAGTCCAGGAATGCACGGCCCTATAGTGAATTTCATTAAAAGGAGAATGACTTTTACTTGTGTTTATAATTTAATATCTACTTGTATATTCCAACTGAAATGGAAAAAAAAAAGATCATGGTTTTGGGTAAACAGAATCCTCATTCACCTTTCAGTATAATGAATGAAAGCAGGCCTACGTTTGTCTGTAATGAGGTAATCTGTAATCATCTACCAATGATGATCTGTGGCTTTAATTATCCTGTGTGGCCCTGGGAGATGCACTCCATGTGGACTTGCAATCAGGGCTGCCATTTAGATAGCAAGATCCCACACTTCATTGTGGCTTGTCAACTGTGATGTGTTGATACACGGGCTGTTTACAAATCAGCTATATCTCCGCATTGCAGTTGCAACTGGCCTGAAATTGATTTCCTATCTAGCTTGAGGGCTGGGGACTGTGTTCAGCTGTTGGCAGCACCCTAGACTTGATTGTCACTTGAAAATATCTGTTAATGGAAGCCATTCAAATTCAAGTTTTAAAATAAAAGGATGAGTTAAATTGAATAAAAAAGCATCAGAGGCTAAAAACGGAGTGAGGTATATGGACTTTAACTACCACTGGCAGCAGAAGCTCCCACCATAATTGCCTGGATTATCCACACTAAAGAGATCTGCTGTAGTGTGACATTTTGAACTAAATAACAGGGCAGTCCCTGGAAGAAATAGGAATGCATGCAGAAAATAATTCTCACCATTTCAAACCACACAAAGCTGATGTCCTCCACATTCAAATTTTTCTGAGTTCATAGTACCTGCCTCAAAAGCCTGATGTAATTGCCCATTTAACACAGAGGACTGGGGACTTCATATGGGAACTGTATTTCTTAGCGGCAAGCTGGCAATTACTGTAATTTCAAGATCAGGACAAAGGACTTAGAGATGCAGCACAGTTGTTTAGTACTTACCTAACACGTGCCAGGCTCCGAGTCCCATCCCTAGCACTGCCAAACAGAAATTTAATGACAACAGAAAATATTGGTAAGAAAGAGAATTGTGCATACACTCATGACTTGTCAGCTGAGGAAACTGGTTAAAGATTGAACTGTGAGCATGAGCCAGGCTATTCAACAGCAATTACACCTATCAACCTGCTTCCTTTCCCAGTGTGCCCATGGAAGTTCCAATACAACACAGCATGACTGTAAGTTTAGCAGCCATCACTTGATAAGGTTTATGCTTTTAAACAACTGCAATGTGTCTTCTGCCCACCATCTGTCCATGTTGATTTTAAATGTCTTTTCTTTACTATGAACCATATCTGGTCAGTCAGAAACTAAACCCCATGACACTGTAGATAATGAAATACCATACAAACATGCACAGCCCAGCAAAGAATATGCTCACATTTAACACTTCATCAGTTCCAATTATATTTTAGTGTAACCCTGACCATAATGTACATTCAGTTATTATTAAAAATGTTTTTTAAATGTATTTTCTTCCATAGTGTCTTTTTCAAAAACCTGACTCCGGGTTTGAGGAGGCTCCCATCATATTGATGACAGCAAGCTGCAATCTGACATCTCAGCCCTTGACCATGGGTTGTTTACAGCCAGCAAAGTACTTCCTCTAGAGCTGCAGCACAGCCACCTGTGTGCAGCTGCTTTGCAGAACAGCCACAGCTGGAATCAGAGCAACAGCACAGCCCTTACTGGTAACCAGTGAGCTGGGCAGCCTCCTCAAAAGAAAAGTTCAGTGTGAAGGGGACATGGTGACAAAGTCGTCCCCACACACTGAGCACGGGGTTCACACAGTTGCCTGGCCCCCAGATCTCCATCTGGGACCACCTGCCTCCTGAACTCCGGGGCAGGATGTGGTTTGGCTTGAACAACTTCTCAGCTTACGAACTCAGGCAAGCCCAATTGCTTTGTGTGCTTAGACTCCCAGAAGCCCATTAAACGCCCGCCCTCCCCCCCTCCGCCCCCTTCTCTTTCTCTCTCAGTCTTCTGGAGAAAAACTTGGTATTGAAGGGAAGTATGACAATACAAGAAATGCCCATGCTTTTGATAAGCAAAACAGGCAGCTCCAAGCAAAAAGAACAGGCTGACTTCATCCAACTCTTTCCACAAATGGTGTGGGGGAAGGGGAGAGAGAGAGGGCTGGGGAGAGCCAGGGAAGCAGGCTTTGTCCAACATGCACATCTTTAGCTGCACTCTACCAGAAGTTCCCCTATAGCCTCTTATCTCATCATCCTCAACAGTACAAAGACGATGAACTTTACTCCTAGGCTTGTGGGTAGATTGGGACATCTGTTATTTCAAATCCCCTTGTGAGTTAAGAAACTACAGTGAAATCAAAGGTCTGCTTGGTAGCCCTGCAGCCATCTACACTGCGACATGTCCTACAAGGCCAGCTTGCACCTCCAGTGTGGGTCTCAGCTTTTTGTTTGGTTTCTTAGCTGTGGCCCTGCTCTAGCCCCCAACTGTTTACTGAAATGGATAGGGGTAACTAGGGCTAGACAATGTTTACTACTTACTTCTCCAGTTTTATTGATGTATGATTGACAAATGAAAACTATATAGGATGTACAATATGAAGATTTGATGCATATGTCATGATATGCTTATTGGCTAATTAACATATCGACCACTCCCACATGGTAGAATGAGAGAACCGATACCTGAAAATGTCTTTTAACTTCCATAAGCAACACCCCAACATGTTAGAGCCAGGGTCGGCAGCACATACAAATAAAGAAATGTAACTTAAAGTTTTTAAAGAATATTTGACTGAGCCGGGCAGTGGTGGTACATGCCTTTAATCCCAGCATTCAGGAGGTAAAGGCAAGCAGATCTCTGTGAGTTCGAGGCCAGCCTGGTCTACAGAGTGAGTTCTAGGACAAGCTCCAAAGCTACACAGAGAAACCCTTTCTCAAAAAAGGGAAAAAAATTGACTGCATGTAGTAGCACGTACATTAAATCCCAGCACTCAGGAGGCAGAGACAGAATCTCTGTGTCTTCAAGGCCAGCTTGGACTACATAATGAGTTTCAGGACAGCCAGGAGTACACAGTGAGACTGTGTTTCAAAAAATACAAGCAACTACAAATGAAAATTTAGAAAATAACAGCAAAAAATGGAAGTATAGAACTGAAAAAAGAGTCAAATTGAAAGGCCTAGTGGTTAAGTTCAGTAATCGATTAGGTCTGACATCAGAAATCAGCAACGAACTTGACAATGCAACAATAAAATGTATTCAGTCTGAACAACAGACAGAAAGTAGCCTCAGACATTCATGGGACAACAACGTAAAGTCTAATGTTTGTATGCTTATATTCCAGAAGAATAAGCGTATGGGAAGAGTAATTCAAACAATGGCTGAAAACTCACTAGATTTGGCAAAAGGCATAAACTTCCAGAATTACAAACTGTGCAAAATCTCAGCAGGATAAACTCAAAGAAAATTTTGTCAAGGAATTTCACAATCAAACTCATAAAAATTAATGACAAAGAAAAAGCAAGTAAGATATTACCTATAAGGAAAGAAAGACTGGAGTGACAGTGGCATTGTCATATAAAATCACGGAGTTCAGTGGCCTGGGGAGCTGGCTCAGTGGGTAAAGTGCTTGCTGCATGAATAGGAGACCCTGAGTTTGGATCCCCAGAAGCCACATTAGAGCCAACATTGGCAGTATGCATCTGTAGGCCCATTGCTGGCTGGTGAGGGGGAACTGCAGTGGATCCAGGGAGCTTAGTAAACAATGAGTCTAGCTGAAATAGCCGGCTAGCTTCCACAGTGCTAAAAGTTGTTATGCATGTGACCAGAAGAGGAAAATAATCATCTTATCCAGCTGGGAACCCTGCAAACTACACCAATGACTTGGCAGGGGAGTAACAGGCCACTTTTTGGTTGGATTTATGTCCTGTTCCACAAGATGAAACCCATACTTGGCATTATATCAGGCTAAGAACCTATGGCTAGACATGCCATAGGCTCTAGGGGAGAACCTGCTAAAATCTGCTAAATGGACATAACATGAAACTGACTCCTTATCACTTACTGCTAGTAATATAACATATATGCAGCAACCCCTCCTCCCAAGGCTCAGCAATTGTTGCAGAAGACAGGGGTAGAAAGAGTATGAGCCAGAGGTGGTGAATGACTACAGGGACAGTGTCTTCCGGACACTATGCTTCCGGGCAGCTATACAGAGGCATCCACAGCAGTGTGTTAGCAGGCACAATACCCAGCAATAGAGAGGGGGGTGGCCGTGAACTCCTCTCCCTAGCTCAGGAATTATTAGCAAACATTACCTGCTAGGAGAGGGAGACTGTATAAAGTGAGGTCATGACAGCTCCAAGGTGTGGTTGAGGAGAAGGTTTTTACTGTAGATATGAGGGAGGGACCAGCCAGAGGGAAAGAAGTAGACTAAACATGGCCAGTGGAATGGACCAGGCCATGAGAGGGGTGGGGGGAGCAAGACAGGAAGAGAGAGAGCAAAGAGAGGGGGCCAAGAGGACCAAAAAAGCAAGAGAGAGCCTGGACAAAATGGCAGGGTTCTATAGGAATGAGGAGCTGGGGGAAGGGAAGCCCATGAGCTGGAGAAGTTTAGTGGAAGGGAAGGGGTGAGAAGAGCTGAGAGGAGCTAAGATGCCAGCATGGACTCAGTAACAGGTCTTTTCCATGGTGAGAAATCCTGGAGGCCAGCATGTGCTTTGGTATGCTAACAGGCACCACAGTTAGCCATTTGTCCCTAGGTTCTTTTGGACTTGACAGAGTTTCGGTTTTCTCTAAGAAATGAACAGTGATATCTGAACAGTGATAAAGACTTGATTTCCCAAGAAGAACTACCAATCCCCTATGTGTGTATATAAAAACAAAGCTCTAGAAACAGTAGGAAGGGCAAAGGATAAAAGGGGATATGGAGAACAGAATCAAAACTATGAGCAAAGTACATTTCGTGGATATAATTTTTTTATATGGTGAATTTTGAAATTAAAAATGGAGCTTCAGAATGCAATGGATTCCTGATTTGTGGTGATTTACCTTATAATTTTGAAAATAATAGGAAGCCTGGGAGTGGTAGTGCACGCCTTTAATCCCAGCACTCAAGAGGCAGAGGCAGGTGGATCTCAAGGCCAGCCTCATCTAAAGAGTGAGTTCCAGGACAGCTAGGACTGTTACACAGAGAAACTCTGTCCTGAAAAATCAACAACAAAAAAAAATGAAAAGAAAAGGAAGAAAGAAAAAGAAAATTCAGCTGAAATGGTATTTCACATCTTAGAGTTTGATCTTTTGCTGAACGACATGCAGCAGAATACTCTGTCACAAGTTTGAGCAGTGGCAGTGAGCCACAGCTCCCAGTCAGACATAGGATCATGAGGGTAAACATTTGATATTCTTCAGTACACATGGTTACTGATATTTTATAAGTCAAGTATATTAAATGTACTTTTGACTTATGATAATTTCACCTTATGAGGTGTTTATTAGGAAATGAGTCAATGAACAAATTCAGATAGGATGAAATGAAAGACAGACAAGTCTACAATTACAGATGGAAACTTTAGTATCTTTTCTCAGTACTTGACAGAACTACTGTGTGGGAAAGCAGTGTAGATCCAGAACTAAACAGCATGACCAACCCAAAGGTTCCAGTTGGTTTTTATAGACTACTCCACCCTTACACACCATACCATACATTCCTTTAAAGTATTTATAGACCTCACCTTGTATAATAATAATAATAATAAATGAGCTAACCTCAACCTATTTAAAAGACATGAAATCATACAGAGTATATCTCTGGTCATAATCAATCTGAAAGTCAACAGCTGAAAGATACCAGAAAAGTCACCAAACACTTAGAAATCAAATGACACATTTCTAGATAATTTGTGTCCAGCAATGAGAAGGCTGCTTCTCTCACCTGTCACCTCCCTGATTTGTGATACAGAACAACTTAAAATGGTGTTTGGTTTACAGTAATCAGTTAACATACACTAGCTACTAACGCAAATATTAAGGCACTCTGAGATACTGGAAAAGTTCTTGGTGTTTGTCAGTTGGGTGCTGTCAGCCATCAGAAGCTGCAGCAGAGTTAGGAGTATTGGAGGTCTCCTTGGAGACCTGTCCTCTTTAGAAATGAAAAGGCAGACTAGTAGGGTAGTAGAGATAGAGCTGTGATGTTCACCGGTCCCAGACAATCTAACAGCCAAGGAGTTCCTGATCAAAGACAGCCTTGCAATAAAAGGGGAGATGTTGGTACAAAATAAATTCTAGAGACCCAATGTATAGATAGCATGGTGACACTACTAACAATGTATTGTATAGTACTTGCTAGGGGTTTCCCCATGTCACTCGGTGACAAGAATTAGAGAACCTCCCCTCAGATCAATTGCTATCCATTTTCAAACAACATCCATTTGTTCTCTGGAAGTTCTGGAGGTCATAAATGCTCTTAGGCTCTAGTCTAGGGCGCACACAGCCATTTTAAACTGCCAACCAGGCTGAACTTTTATTTGGCGGCTTTGCCAAACTCACTTGGGTTTTTTTTGTAGAATCTAGTTTCTGTGACTGTACGTCTGAAGCCTTAATTTCTTCTGTGACTAAAGTCTGTTCCTGCTCCTACAAGTTGCTGCAGTGCTCCTCATGTGACCCCCTTCTTCAGTAGAGTCTGACTTCCTCTCTGTCATGTAGGCACAGGAGGTGCTCAGCTCTTAAAGGTTCATATGCTAAACTAGGGCCAACTGTAACCTTCCATTTCAGGTCAGCTGTGCCATTCAGCATGACACAATCCATCACAAGTGGTCACATGTCACAGGCATAGGTTGTCAGGATTTGGGGGAGAATCTTGGGGGATCATTTCTACACATCTGCTTATCTTACTACCCCTGAGTAAGGAATAGAAGAAAATTAAGGATTTGATCCAGAGATTCTACCATTTGATTAGATTCATTCTAGTGGACTTAAAGGGAGAATTTACTTACATATTGCAATGTTCTTTATGTAATGTAGACTTTTTCTACAATATCCAGCATGATTATGCCAACCACTCATAAAGCTACTTTATAATATACAATATATATTTTATGTATATATATATATAATGAGAATACTTTAGAAACAACATTATAATATTTTCAAATCTAACTCACCAACTACCAATTTATGTTCTTGAGAAAAGATATAGATATAAATGATGGTGCTGCCCTACCAATGCCACAGAATAAAACAAATGACCAAGCTTTACTAAGGAGCAGAATCATCTGAGCTGTTTTGTTTTGAGACTGGGCCTCATGTAGCCCAAGCTGGCCTTGAAATTCAACTCGCTACACAGTGGAGGATGATCTCGAACTCCTGATCCTTCTGCCTCCACCTCCCGAGTGCTGGGATTACCAATGTGAACCACTATATAACCTGGCTTTAAAACAAACCTTTGAAAAAAATATTCAAAGTCTTTTATCCCAACTCTTCCCTCTATCCCAAAATTCTGACAAGGCAGCATGCCTAGAGCACAGCCAAGTAAGAGACTGCTAGCTAGAGTCCTCGGCTGGAGCCCCATACTCAAAAGCTTTAATATCCAGTAACAGTCATAGCAACATCCTAGACAGTTTAGATTGTTATCTGCTAGAAAGCTGGGGGTTAAGGCACGTGGTCTAAAAGTTCCTTTCTAAGCTAGGATTGGATAATCTTGTCATTAAGGAAATAAGATTCTATTATACACAATCAACTCAGTGAGGGGACTACAATTCACTAAGGTCACAGCTCTCCCGAGTCACAAGATGCACCCCCCTTTCTGTACTGTAACGGTTAAAGCCTGACATTTCAAATGATATGGGCCCTTAACACATCACACATGTGTCCTTAATTACTCCAGACCTGGCTCAGATGTCATTGTGAGAAAAGTTACACCAACAGTACCAGTTGTTGGACTTAGGAGTTTTACTCAAAATTAACTATATGTTTAAGGTGAAAAGATAATTTGAGTTGGAATTGCTTGCTGTTGAAGGGTCCTAAGGATGGAAAACGACAGTCACACTCCTACTGAAGGGCAAATCCTAAGCACTGAAAAATGACAAGCTTGCCTACTAATTAATAAAAATGAAATGTTTTCCCTAATTGCCTTACTTTGGAATTTGTAGGAAAAATAGTGCAAGCCTATGAGTAGATGAAAGCTGACTTGTTACTGTTGTTGCTTATCCTGAGACAGGGTCTCACTGTGTAGCCCTGGTTGTCCTGGGACTCACTATGTAGACCAGGCTGGCCTCAAACTCACAGACTCACCGGCCTCTGCTTCTTGAGTGCTAGGATTAAAAGTGTGCACCACTACACAAAGCCAAGGCTTTGTGTCTCTTTTTTTTAAGGTTTGCTATCTGATTTGATTCCTTTTGGTAAGACATCTGCAGGAAGCATAATGCAGCAGGTGGTGAATACATACAGTGGAATAACATCAGCCATCTAGACAATGCTATCAGACTGGTGGCTCAGGTTCTTGAGCCAGCTGTCTGGATTCCAGAGTTCTCTCTGTTCCCTACTAGTTCCTGCAGCTGTGGATAAGCCCCTTAATGTTGATACACCTTGTTGCCTTTTCTGATCTTTTCTTTTCTAAATCAAAACAGTACCTATGTCAGAGGATGGTACAATTTCATGAAATCATGAAATAATGCACATGAAGGGTTCAGCCTCTTTCTTACCTGGCAAACAGTAAGTGTTCAATACATTATGACTATTGCACTCAGATTATACATGCAACACTAGGCAGCCAGTAAGCCTTGAGTAGAATGCAGCCATTATTATTCACAAAGTAACCCAGCAGGTGGGGCCTAAAAGGGGTTCATCTAGCATGTTCAAATAGTTGCTTAATGAATAAACTCAGAAACTTCTCAAGTGACATTTTAATCAGAAACACCTCTTTCAATCGTGTTTGCAGAACAATGTCTAAGATGCTCTCCAAAGCTATGGCACAGGCCCTGTGCAATTTTTTTTTCCTGTGGGAGAAGTTATATTTGTGACAATATGGCACTCTGCTCAATGTGTCTTCATTATGCTCATATCCTTTGGTGTTTAACCACTAGCTAGAGTCCTCTCTAGCAGACACCCAATAAATGTCTACTCCCAGAGTACAGCAGACCCTCATATACCCAGGCACTTCACTGTGAAATGTGAGCAAAAAGACATTTGCAGGGCTGGTCGTTGAGCCCAGTGGTAGAGTGCTTGCCGGGCCTGAGTGAGACTGGATTCCATCCTCAGTACTGAAGATGAAAAGAAAGAAGAGGCTTCTGCCCATAATGAAACGCACCTGCAGAATCAATCCCCTGTTACTTTTTGAAAAGCAACAGGGATCTTGAAAATAATCCTTGCTATAAATCACAAAATAAATAGCCTTTGGGTTGGAAGTATAAAGAAAAGCAAAAATTTTGTAAAGGGAAATCCAAGAATGATGCTCAGTATAAAAGAGCAATGTGGAAATGTGTACTTCATGCCACTCTTAAAGTAGATTCCTGCTCCTTTCCTAAATCAAGAACAGCAGAACAACTCTGAGACTTCTCTCAAAGTGACACAAGTATATAAAATATTGGCTTTTTGCCTCATTTAGGGACTGCATTGGCCAATCTTTACACAAATATAAGAAAGAAGGCTCTGAATATGCCAAAGACAGATTTCAAACACCCAGCAAGGGAGAACTGAGGAGATGGGAAATCGAGCTGAAAACTGTTATACTTAGCAGGCATAGAATGCAAACTGCAAGTGAACACACTTCAGTTTTCAACAATGGAGCAGGCGGCACGTACAGCTACTTCCATGGAAGGAACAGAGAGTCAGGCCAAGAAAACAGCTCACTTCCTCACAGACAGTATCAGATGCATTTCAAGATCAACAACCATATTCTTTTAACCCCTACCGCAGCTTCCTGCTTTCTGCTTGTGAATTACAAAATGTCTCAGGCCTCAGGCCTGCTTCGCTTTGCCATATGTTACCTGGGAGTCCATATCAAGAAACACCAGACATGATCAAAGCACAATGCTGTGTGCATCTCAGAGGAAGGTTTTTAAAGGATGATATTGGTAATTAAATCAAAAGAAAGAGCCCACATCTGCCTGTAATTGCAGTTGCCCTCTGTTTTATGTGGTAGTTTGAAGTCTCAGAAAGGATATAGATTTCTCTATTAAATGACTATGATGATTCACCCTGTTTTTTCCTAATATTGGTCTTTCATGGTCAATTCAAGAAAACAATACCTAAACCTGGAAATTCGGCCAAAACAAAACAAAATAAAACAAAAAAGCCCCCGGTCATGATCATGGGACCTGATAGTACTATGTTAATGCATTTTCTTAAGGGAGACAGACCCCAGGAGTGTGATCTGCCTCTCTGAAAATAAAAACTGGACTAATACTTCACTAGGACATTTTACAGCTCTACAAAAGTCAGAGAATAATTCATAGAAAACACAGGATGGTCCACAGCTTTTTTTTTCCTCCTCTGGTAGAGATGATCTCTGTAAAGGTTAGGGTTTTATTGCCCTCGAAGACATGAGCCAGTTTCCAATCTCACTTGACAATCTTATTTGACTATTCCACTGACTTTTTAATCAGTTCCTCATATCCTTCAGTAAATCAAGTTCTGTTATTCCACTGGTTTCCTCATTAAATGAGTCCAACAAAGCTTAGATACATGCTCTCTATGTGCATGTTTTTAATAATAGAAGGATTAGTCTTTGATAGTTTCTGGCCCCACCAATCAAATCAGCTCCAAGAGACTGAGTGCTGTGCTTCAGGTCTCCTCACCAGTCAGCTTCACCAAGATTTGGGGTGATTCATTCACTGGGCATTGCTATAGCAGACAAGAGGTTCAAAGTACATGACTCGCCCCCTTCCCTATAGATGTCCCAGCATTCTTTTTGTTTTGTTTTGTTTTTCAAAGACAGGGTCTCTCTGTGTCGCCCTGACTGCCTGGGAACTCACTATGTAGACCAGGCTGGCCTTGAACTCACAGAGATCCGCCTGCCTCTGCCTCCCAAGTACATGGACTAAAGGCGTGCACCATCAACTCCTGGTTGCCCTGGCTTTCTTTAAACAGCAAAAAACCTTACTGGTTGAAATCAAGGGTGGCATTCCCACTCTTCCAAGTACATTATATACATACAAAATGAGTACTTGTGTCCATAGAAGACACACAAGAATGTCACAAAAACCCCCAAATGAAACAACCCAAATAGCCATCAACAGCAACAACAACAAAAAAAATGGATCACTAAGTTATGATATATTCATTTCTATGTAGTACTATATGGCAAGAATGAAGTGCCGATACATGCAACAATTCTGTGACACAAAAGAAGACATGTAAACTACAAGTGTTCTTACAGCCCTCCTTACATGACAGTTCAAGGATGACGACACTAATCCATCACAATAAACTTAACCACCTAGGAAGGGAGGAATGCCTAGGAAAAAGCAAAGAGAACTTTGTGGGGTGGGAGATGGCAGAAATAGTATTGCTATAGATACTGGCTGTAGAGGTACATTCTTATGTAAAAGCAAAAATCACAATGCATGCTAGTGACTATGCATTTTACTCTATGTAAAGTTTATCTTTCAAATGAATTAAATTTTTTTAAGAGAGACAAGATAAAGAAAAACTTATTCTAAAGCAGTGTTTGGCGATTGATACAGAGACCTGCAACTGCCAGTGGTATTGGACACCTGCAGCAAAACAGTATTTGCCAGACATGACACCACCATAATATACATGAACTAAAAGCAGTCATGAGTGCATGTACAAGACCAAGGAAATCTGAATACCAGCATGGATGGGGAGTGGGCCCATTAACTCCCATTCCTATTTAAGCTATTAGCCAGTGATGGCTGCTGAAGGAGAAAGTGGGTTTTCTTCAGGGATTCAGTCCTGAGGTTCATGTAGGCAATAGTACATGGACTCCATGATTTAAAAAAAACAGCCTGGCAGTGGTAGCACATGTCTTTAATCCTAGCACTTGGGAGGCAGGGGCAGAGGCAAGCGGATCTCTGTGAGTTCAAGGCTAGCCTGGTCTACAGATCGAGTTCCAGGACAGCCAAGGCTATACAGTGAAACCCTGTCTCAAAAAACCAGAGAGAAAACATATGAAGTTGGGAGGGGAAAGTAGTAGGAGAGATAGGGAAGGAATTGATGGGGAGGGCATGGGAGGGTGGATTTGATCCAAACATCGTATCTTATATGCAATTCTCAAACAATAAAAAAGAGAGATTGTAAGAAGAAAAAGTGGGGGAAGAAGGATGGGGGAAAACAGAAGAA
>LZPO01063975.1:1368195-1385152 GCA_001675575.1 Neotoma lepida
AAGGACAGGCCTGTTCTCAATAATGGGATGGGTGAGTATACACAACACCAAGAGGATGGCAGAGATTCTTGTTTGCTAGACTGACACAGTTGAAGGTGGTCACTGAATGCCATCACTTTAGGAAAGAGTGCTCAAATGGGGCACTAGGGAGTTGATAAATGAACTCAGAAAATACTTAATGCAGCTCTGTGATAACATCAACAGAGGCATACAAATAAATGATGGGACTCCGCAAGATTACTTAATTCAATCCAAGACAAATTAATTCTTAAGCTAAATGAAATATTCAAAACTGGCAGATGTATGCCAATATGATTGTTATTGCTTAAAAACACATTTTCTTTTTAAAATTCGCTGCGGGAGCCTTGATTGTTGTTAAACTCCCTTGTATCCACCTACTGAGTTTTCAATAATAAGCCTAAGGGTGAAGACTTGAAAACAGACTCAACCATCTGAAAGAATCGAAGTTTCTCTAGATTGTGACAGCCACAAGCAGCGTCGCCCCCAGACATTTCTACTTTATCCAGCATGGACCTCCTAAGAATGTGACTTCCTCTCACTGAACAAGGGCTCAAGCCTAGGTTAGGAGACAACAGGTTAGGAAAAACAAGGGGAGAGGGTCATTCCTTTACAGGGTAACAGGACCAAAGGCACACTTACTAGATGGCTGCCACTGTGTTCAATGATTGCCAGTGCTGTGCATTTAATCCTCACAACAGACAATGAGGTAGCTGGGCTTGCAAAAGAAAACAGCAGGCTCAGATCAACCTGGGGTCAGATTAATGAAGAGATATTTTTCAAACAGGAAGTATAGAAAAACCTTAACACAGTAGCAAAGGGCTAGAGACAAAGTCCCCAGAAGGCATAGAGAAGAGGACTGAATGGGAGCAGCCACTTCTCTGGTAAGGGATACAGGCAGCCCAGGGCCACCCCACAGGTAAGAGCCTAAGGAGTAGCCCCAGATCTCTGTGTTCCCCCTCCTACTATCTCACCCTAGCACACCCTGGAGCCAGAGCCCATCACATGCAGGGATCTGCAGCTAAGGATTTCCAAGTCTAAGCAAGGCAGCAAGGCCAGGCAATGACGGATGCCCTGGCAAAAAGGTCCATATAACCCCTCCCTCACAGGGAAAGCACCTTCTGTTCTCCAGGCCAGCAGCACTGCCAAAGAGAGGAGACTCTGGATAAGTGCAGCCCTGCTTCCCATCTGCCTTCCACAACCCCTCATAGGACATGAAGAGTAAGCCCAAAGCCAATTCTATAGGTTTACTCAACGACTTCCAATTCAGTTCTATGAATCTGTGGCTTGAAGGGGGAGGGCACTAGGCCAATGAGACACATCCAAAACTTTCAGAACAGAACTTGTCCTCTACACTTGAAGCTCATACTGTAGTCTCTTCTTCCCATGCTCCTCTTCTTTTCCCATGCTCCGCCTCTTTCTCACACTCCTCCCTTTCCCAAGGCTCACCCTACTTCCCAGGGTCCTCTACTCTCTTTGCCATGCCCTCTTCTCTGGCTCCCTCCTTCACCTTCACCCCAACCGCTGCCCTTCCTTTGGGAAACCTCTCCTTTCACATTCAACTTTGGCCTAACTTCAGGATCAGTCCTTTTCCAAAGTGGGAAGTTTTGTTTGGAAAGGCGCAAGAATTACCTCTCATATACATATCAGCAGAATCGATCAGTGGTAGCCCAGAAGTTGTGCTTTTCTACCCTAAGAATGGGAGGAAGCCCTTTGATTCCAGCATGACCTCAACATTCCTACCACAGAAAGCAAAGCAATGTTTATCAGCATATTTGCAGCCAACTCTGTCCCATTTCCCCAGCTATCTGAACACCAAAAGACAACAACAAAAAAAAGAGAGGTTGGCAGGGTCATTTGGAGGCAAGACCCTGAAGAAAAACTGAATTAGAGTCCTATTCAGTTTAGATTCCCACAAGGTAGATGTAGAGGCCCAAACACTGGAATTGTGCAGCTCTTTAAACAGTTTTTACCAGTACTCCTGTCATAAAGCCTTTCCACCCAGCTCTTGAAGCTCCTTTACGGGGACACAGAATTCTCTGGGTCCAAGGTTTCTCAAAGAGCCTGCTCTATACAGCCAAGACACATTCCTGAATATGGTCTGGTACCACTGAGAATTCAGCTGTAGTCCTGAAATTCTACATGAAGCTCTTCCTATGGAAGGCAATCATCTCTTCTCCAGCGTGGGACAGGAAGCTTATGGTACTGGGTCTTTTAGACCTGGTTTAGTATTTCTCATGAGGAACAGCCTCCAAGCAACCTCTTCTTAACCCCAAAATTCACAGAGACACATCATTTATTAAAAGGAAACAAAAAATGTTTTCTAATTAAGCCCTAAATGAGATTGACAAAGGGCACAGGTTTCAAAGTCTTCCTGATGAAACAGGTTTTATTCAATGCTTCACCGACATAAAGGGGTAAAGGAAAAGCAGGCTGCTCCTATCACAAAGGCATGAGGAGAAAGTGAAAAAGAGCATCATGTGGATTCTGCATTTCACCTGGAGGCTCCCGACGCAAACGCCCAAAACTGAGTTTCAAATTCCATTTTGCATGGAATGGAAAAGGGAATAATCCTTTCAAACTCTTAAAGCAAATAAACAAATATATAGACCAAACAATTTCACAGGCTTTACATTTTCTCAGTATTTTCTAAAACGTGATAAACCATTGTGGGAAAGTTCATTCTGGGTTTTAAAATGTCATTTTAAAACATGATATACTACGTCCACAGAGCAAAATTACACATGCTCCCCTTGACATCAGCCAGGAGATGAAGCTCCCAGAGACACTCCTAAGAGCCCCGTGCACTTTATCCCCACCCCCACAGCCTTCTGGTCTGCAAAGCCCACACTGGAAACAGGAAAAAGGGTTTGGCTTTGTACTCACTCTTACAAAGTTGTCAGGGAACAAACCTCTCCTGCCATTGATCTGTCCCTCCCACCAGCCTCCATCCTCCTTCCTGATGTTGGTGATGACTTCACCCACGCTGATCGTCAGCTCATCATCGTGCTGGGCCTGGTAATCAAACTCCACTATGGCCTCCACTGGAAGGGAAAGAAACCAAAAGAGCATCTTAGGGTCAGCTGTTTTAGAAGGCTGAGCTCCAGCATCCCTGCAAGACCAATAACGTGAGATTAAAGGGACTTCCCCCTAGAAATAGTTAAAATAACAGGCAACCTAATTTTGGTTAACCTGAAGCCTATATAGCACAGAAACCACGAAGTGCTGGTCGTGGTCAGACACAGGCAGGGTGGCCTACAATTCTGGGTCAGGGCCAGCAGGGGCTTCAGAAGGGAAACCACACAGTGACAGTGACCTAATAAGACTTACCCAACACACAGGGTATGTGGCATCATTTCTCCAAGCACAGAGACCAAAGACCACAAACAAGAGACATCGAGTCTTTGGGCCTCTCTTCACCTGGCCAGTGATAACTAACCATGTTAATGTCCTTGGACCTGAGCTGCACAAAATATGGACTATAATTCCATGCTACAGAAATGACAGCTATCACTCATGACAACATATGTAAGTAAATATATGTGGAACAGAGGGCTCCACTGCTTGAACTGATGTCTCAGATTGCCCACATCAGAAGCACTGTTGCCCAATAAATGAGCTCATAGGCAGTTGTATCATGTTACACTATATTTTCAGTGGCCAAGAAACTATCCATCCAACTTGTTAAAGGCAGAGGCAACAGGTGAGGAAGCTCTTTTGTTGACAAAGTACCAATGCATTGTGGCACAAGCTAACCAGAGATTGGTTAACTTACCCATAGAGCAGTTACAAGATTCCTGTAGATTCTAGGGTCTTCTTTGTGTACCTCAATATAAACCAACATCAAAACTTGTCCCTTTTCTATTTGCAACTTCATATAAATGAATGAAAACAAAGATGGTGAAAATTACATGCAACTCCAAGTGGAAAATAAGCACCTTAAGAGTTATGATTAAAATAAGGGAAAAGTTAAATGAGTTAAATATGCATTGCACACATAAATGTGAACACCCAAACTGCATCTTTTTCTTTGGGGTTTGCTTGTAATGTTTTATCAATGTGTAATAGTCATACACTTAATGGAGCACAATGTGATATTACTACTCATGCACAGAGCCTACACTTATCAAATCAGGGTAATTAGCATTTCCTTTTCCTTGTCATTTCTTTTTGGAGACTTTAAGTTCCTATTTTGCAGATCTAAGAAAGCAAGAGAGAAAATCTTAATAACCTTGGTTTTGGAAAAGTTTTTTTTTTCTTTTTTTTCTTTTTGGTTTTTCAAGACAGGGTTTCTCTGTGTAGCCTTGGAGCCTGTCTTGGAACTCTATAGATCAGGCTGGCCTCGAACTCACAGAGATCCACCTGCCTCTGCCTCCCAAGTGCTGGGATTAAAGGTGTGTGCTGCCACTGCCTGGCTGGAAAAGATTTCTTAAATAGAAAACTAAAAGGTACAAATGATTCAAAAGAAATTCAGTACACTAAGGTCACTTTTCTAGGGAGAAAGGCCAGTAGGTGAGTGGGTCTCCATCACACGGGCTTACATTTCTATTAGAGGTTAATTTCCCACTGCATTTCCAGTTCAAAATAGCCTGTCCTCCAGACTGAGCACTCATGAGGCCAGCTAAATCAGCCAGCAAGGTAATCGAGCAACTCCAAGTAGAACTTTATTTTCCTAGATTATTGTTTTATTCCACCATCAGTTATTGCACACTCACATCCTAAATCTGCTCATCATGAAGTTGAGTTGCAACCCACTGTCATCACTTATCCACGGAAAAGAGGATCATAAGAGCATACACAAGGAAGTCCTTCCTGCTTTCTCATGATTTTTGACAAGTACACATGCAGGAACGCTCCAATTTCTCTGTACCATGTTCTGGTCCCTAATAGTTCAAATGAGCCATCATCTAAGTGGACAAAGTACTTCCTGTGCAAGCTCAAAGATCTGAGTTTGAGTCCCCAGAACCCACATAAAGCCAAACAAGGTAGTGTGCAGGAGGCAGAGAGGAGAATCCCCTGGAAGCTCATGAGCCAGTTAGCCTGGCATACACAGCAGCAAATAACAAAAAAGTGGCACTGTCTCAAAACAAAGAGGAAACTGAGCACAGACACCCAAGGGTGTCCTATGACCTCCACCCATGCACTATGGCACTTACACGTCTGAACTCACAAACACAAATGTATGCATACATGCACATCACTCTCACATACTCACACACACACACATATACACACACATATACACACACGAGTGTGGGTTAAAAATGAGTCATCATAACAATCAATTTAAAAACAGCTAGGTCCAATGACACAAATCCATCACACCAGCTACTCGGGAGGATGAGGCAGGAGGATTGTAAAATCCAATGCCTGTTTGGGCTATAAAGCAAGTTCAAGGACAGTCTGCTCAACTTAGTGAGAACTTGTCTCACAAACAAAAAATCAAAACCTGCTTTCAGCTAGGTATAGTCACACATTCCTATAGTACCAGCTACTCAGGGGGCTAAGGAAAGAGGCCCAACAGTTCATCTAGCGTGGGCAACATTTGGAGACCCTCATATCAATTTATTTTAAAAAGCTTACTTTAAATAGAGATTGATCTATTGAAACTGAGATTATAGTAACCTTTGTTCACGTACCAGACCCTAAATTATCTCATTTCCCAATTAAATAGTTTGATGCCCATCTTCCCAAGGAACCTGAAGCTGAGCAAGGATGGTAAGCTCATTTTCAGAGACAATGTTTCCCAGTGTGAGACACACCCACCTCGGTATCTGCTGAGGTAATGCTTGGAGGGCAAAGTTCAAATTTCTGTTCATATAAATTCTAAAAAGAGAAAGTGCCAACTTCCCTACTGTTCCACTTACAGAATGGCCCTGGATCTTCATCTGCTCTCTGTCACACAGTCAGAGGCCTCTAAGGGGCCTAACAGCCAGCAGAAGCAAGGAGTGCTGGGCAAGGAACACAAGCCAGCAAGCTCTGCTAGAGCACACAGCAGCTCCAGTAGCAGGGAGTGCACCTACACCTCTGTGGTGCCTATGCCTCGTTATGATTCTCACTTCGTTTAACTAAAATCACCCACACTGAATGGCTAAGCAGCTTGAAGGATGTGCATGGGGTAGGAGCTGTAGACTATTCAACTCAAGGCCATGTAAACAAGAAAACGTGAAGCTGCCACTTGAGCTCCTGGCCAGAGCTCTTTGACAGCCCTGTTTAGAGATGATCAGCAGGTTAGGGGCAATGACATCTTACAGGGAAATGACCAAACAACTCTCCATGAGCATCAAGGAAATTGGCCCTTGATGATAGAGCTATAAATGTTGGGCTATCCTGGGATTAACAACATTTCAAAACTAAGTGCTTGACCCTTGAAGAAAATAGCTTTGTTTTCCCACAATTGCCTATGGCCATACAAAACTCATTTGTTTGTTTCCCCAAAGTTCACTGTCCCTAACAGAAGATTAGAGCTCCTCATACAGAAATATACAGTCACTTGTCATGTGTTTGGTCAATGAACCACATATATGATGACTGAGATATGATAAAATTGTATCATCCACGATCTCACAGTCATCTGTGTGTGCATACACTCTGATGTCCTCATAACAAAGAAGACATCACATAAAAATGTATCTATGCCAAAATTTTTAGATACTCAAACATTATTCTTTTTTGGAAAAGAAACCAGGGAGCTGGAGAGATGGCTCAGTGGTTAAGAGCACTCATGGATCTTCCAGAGGATCTAGGTTTAATTCCTTGCACTCATATGATGGCTCACAGCCATCTATAACTCTGGTTTCATATTCTTCTCACACTAGGCACACACAGTGCATATACCTGCATGTATATAAACACACATATACATAAGATAAAATTTTTTAAGTGAAAGAAAGATAAAAGAAACAAGATCTGGGAATACAGCTTGCCTAGTATTCCCTAGCTTGGGGTCCTACGTTCAATTCTTAGCACTATGAAAAACAAACAAAGCCATGGGCCATGAAGTCAGGCTCCCCAAAACAGATCCCACTGGACAAGGAAAGGACCACTCTCAATTTTTTCTGATGGGAAACGTGAAAATGTTGGGGGAGGGCAAATTGAGAGAACCCAAATACAGGTGTGCCTTCAGGAGAGGGAGGGAGAACACGGAAATGCTTTAAGGAGGTAAAGGGAGTTGTGTCCTGGTTAACTTCAATCCTGTGAACTTTCAGGAACTCTGGACCTGACCAACATGTGGATCACAGCCTTGCTTCTTCCTTCCTAAATAGCGGGTCATATTTCTCGACTCTCTACCTGAACTTTGGCAAGGCAAAGCTGAAAGAAAACAAGTAGTGTCAGCTTCAGGGAGATGGCTAGTAAGAAGTGAACAGCTGCTGCCCGGTGGTGTATGCCAAGTCAGGGAGAAAAGCATCCTGGCTTTTCTTCACTCTCTCTTCCCATGTGCTTAAGGACCTGCATTAGTGGCTGCCTACTTTGTATGGTAAGGCTGGCCATTCAGGTCTGGGGAAGCAGAGAGTATAACTGCACAACATCCGAGTCTTCTTCACAACAGACTACCCAGCTGCTTGCTTCTTAATTTAGTATTTTACTAAACTCCCAGTTGAAAGAAAATCCTTCCCAGATCAAACAGAACTTAACCTTCTCTTTAACCTTAGGAAATGATATGTACCTTTCCTGCTTTCTAGCCTCAGACAGTCCCTGACCCCCTCCAAACCAACTCTCTAGCTTCTCTAGCCTGCCTGGCTCTGCCACTGAGTTCATCCTATGCTGTGGTGGTGACTTGTGAGTCCTCCTGATGAGATTCCAAATGCTTTCTGGGTGTGAATCATCCTTAGTTTGTTCTACGTGGCCCCTGTGAACATCCAGGGCATACAGTAGGTACTCAATGCAGACTTGATAATCCAACCACTCAGCTTACATTTCATATTGATAGTTTCTGCCCAACAAAGGTACCTCTAAAATGTCAAGTGCCAATCTCGTTTCTGCAAATTGAGTCATATTGTTCAGTGCACTAAGGGAGTTTGCTATTTAAAAGAACCTGCGGTTAATTCTTTTGTGACATGAATAATCACTTCCTGCTTTACCTTTCCTGTCGAGAGAAATTTTTTACATATCAGGTTTCTCTTAAGGTAAGAAAGCTGTGCATGACTTTGTTAAGAGCTCCCAAGTCATGAGCCATGTCTGTCTCTCTTCCTCTCTTTCAAAGGTTTAGGATTTTTCTTTCCAATGGAATAGCACCAGTTACAGTGGCTATATGCACCACAAAAGTCTAACAAGGGGCTGGAGAGATGGTTCAGCAGTAAAGAGCACTGATTGCTGCTTTAGAGAATCCCAATGGGACTCCCAGCATCCACATGGTGGCTCACAACCAGCTGTAACTCTAGTCCCAGCAAGAAACTCTGCCCTCTTCTGGTCTCCATGGGCACTTCATGCACAGGATACACGTGCATATTTGCAGGCAAAATATCTATGCTTATAAAAATAAACACTTTCCAAAGGTCTAACAAGCTCTTTGTTTGTTGGTTTGTTTGGGGCAGTGCACTGTGGCATAGGTGACAGGCAGAAGACAGGTGGAAGAGCTGGTTCTCTCCTTCCACTATGTGGAGCTCAGGGATCACAGATCGGCAGGCTTGGCAGCAAGTACCTTTACCCACTGAGCCATCTTCCTGGTCCCTACAACAGACACCCAGAAACGGCTTCTGTTAAAAAGTAATGGTTCCTCACTTGGGCCCATAAGGTAAACTAAAAGCAGGATGAAAGTCTAGCATCTGCCTTCATTTTGTCTCCTTTACTCTGGTTCACCTGTTTAGTGCTCCACACAGACTTGCTAATCACTCAGGAGTGTCATCTAGAAACCCACAACACCTAACCTCTCTCATTTCCCCTCCATGCTCAAGGCATGAAGATAAGAGTAGCTGAGATAATTGACTGTCCACCTTTTACAATGGCCTGTTTCACATACCAGAAAAGGCATCCAAAGGTTTTGAATCATTGTCATGAATCCGTTGTCACCTTGGATGGCGGCCATAGCAAAGCCTCCCTGGACAGAGCACACCCCCTCCCCAGACAAGGACAATTGTGAGTGGTAGCAAGGCCATAGCATGGAACAGGAGTTATCACTTGCTGAAACCCAGCCTTCCCTGTCAAGCTGTGGGGACTGGTTCTTTGGGTCACCCCCGGAACCAGAACTAAGACACTGATCACTCAGACCATGTGCTGACCAGGGACTGCTTAATTAATGCAGACCTCTTGCCCCCGACACAAGTCTTCTTCTAGTTAAACCTAAAGTTTATGTCAGTACTCCAAAGAAAAACTAGGGATCACTGGATCCCTTTATTTGTTTTTCTTCTTAATGTGCCACCTCTTTCTCTGCTCAGCACCACTCCTCATCTCTTGGATTGGAGTCCTGGGACAAGCATCCGAGCCTAGGCTGCTGGGGCTCCCAGAAATGGGCCAGAGCTCTAAAACTCAAATAACAAAGAATACAAATTAGCGCAACATTTTTTACATTGACTACACAGTGACATGATACTTTGGACTTACTGGAGTAAATAAATATTGAAATTAATTTTACCTTTATTAATATGGCTGCTAGAACATTTTAAATTATATGCGTGGCTTGCATTATATTTCTATTGAATAGCAATGGTCTAGAATGATGCTTAGCAAAAAAGCAATAAAGACCTCAGACTATACAAACACAGCCAAAATATTCTCCAGAGTCCAAGTCTATGCCTCCAAATGCCTGTATGTCTACAGGTAAGAAGCTACAGGTAACTTTAGCAAACGAAGGTAAAACATTACCTACAATTTTTTAAATGGTACCCTTTGGGAAACTATCTCTGCATGAGCACAAAATTAAAGCACTAGGCAAAGTAAAGTATCTCAGAGGTGTAATTAGGACAAAAGTAAACAAAATCCCATATTTAAAGACACCATAAATTACAAAACTTAAGAATGTCTCCCCATCAGAAAAAAACACCACCCTCCAGTTGCCTGCTGTGCCAAAAACCAGCCTCCACAAGTTTGCTGTAACTACTGTCTGCAAAAAACCAAAGCTACAGTTAACAAAAAAAGATAGAGCCCCAGGAGATAAGAGATCTGCTTAGAAATGCTAACACATCAACCTTCCCTATCTCTGCCTTCAAACTTGCTGAATTCCCCCCCCCACCCCTGAAAACATGAAATGAGTGGTTTTTTAACTGTTAGGTTGGCTAAGCCAGCTGTCAAGCAGTTCGTGGTGAACTTGACACAGTGGCAATGATAGAGGCCCCGCTGTGGGACTCAACCCCTCCTGCCTTGCCCCGTACTTCCTCTATCTTTGCTCCACTTCGAGAGGCATTTCATGTTGGCTTACCCCAAGCAGCCTGCAAGCCTCATGGGGGGGGAGCCCTTGTGTGTCCCAGGATTCTGGCTCCCCTACCTAACATCCCATGTGACTCAATAAATACGTGAATAAAGCAGAGTACATAGAAGCGGATGGAAGTTTCCAATTAACGTCCTTTGTTCCATACACTTCTACATGTTGTCGTAAAGATCTTGGTAGGTGTGGCTTTAAGCTTTAATCATTTCAGAAGTCAAAATGTCACATACTTGTGGCTTTACACTTTTTTCATTGTATTCATTCTGATGAATGTATTTTTAATTTTAATGTTTCGTTTCCATCCTATTTGATGATAGTATAGAAAATCAAGAAGTATTTTCACCAGAAAGGATTTCATGAAGAAAAAGCACAATTGCTGATTACTGGTGATAGAAATAACATCAGATATCATCTTGTCAAGTAAATTTCTTAATTTTACAGGTGAAGAACTGAGGTCTACAATATTCCATGACCGAGGTTTGCCATCTCTGCTCTCTCAAATGACAGTTTCCAGGAGAGAGGGTTAAATGTAAAGCAAACATCAGTGGTAACTGAGATCAGCAAGATACAGACTTGGGCACCACTGGAAGGGCTTCTGCCTTGCCTTCCCCCACGGAGCAGTTTCTACAATACCCAGAAATTATAGCAATCAGGAGCATATAAAAACCTAGGTGCGAATCTAAAGAGACTGAAAATAGATGAGCGGTTGCCTGGGCCCAGGGATGTGAACTGATTACAAATGGGTATGAGGGATCTTTTGAGGCAATGGAAACATTTTAATCTTAAACTGTGGCAAACATTGCACAATGCTATAAATTTACCAAAAATGCAGAGTATACACTTACATATATGAAATGCTATAACTAAATTTATCCTTTAGAGATAAAAGTAGAAACATTATGTGACCCACATTTAGGAACTTACAACTGTAGGTATTTGCCCAAGTAGTTGCCTATGGCTGCCCCCAGGGAGCTCCCACTCTCTCCATCCAGGGAAGAAAGCCATTTGGAGGAGCGTCTCCTCCCCCATGAGATACAATCTGATGAGAATGCAGCTGACATGTCCAATACTCTGCCAGCACATGGGCACAGAAGCTAACTGACTGCCTGTAATGTGACAGCAGCTGGGAACGGCTAGAGCACACACCCCTGTGGAGCTCTCACAAGCAGCCTGGTTGCTACTTTTCCCACACACAATTCTCCAGCTTCTTCTTCCACCACATAAACCACCCCAAAGCCTTTCCACGAATCATTTGCCCTCTTTAGTTAAGAGACAGTTGGTTTCTGTTACTTGCAACTAGAGAGCCCTAACGGACTCATGTACCAACTTAGAAAAAAATGATACTCTTCCCTACAGAAGGCCAAGTTCTCACTATGTAGTGCTTTCTCATCAGTGTCCGGGCTAGGGGCTTGGGGAATCTGGATTTCCCACCTCAAGGGCACAGGGACAATGAGGCTCTGCATACACAACAAAGCTCATCTCCATTTGCTTTCAGTGGCTTCATGAATGTACCACTAAGGGGCACCAAACCAATAAAGGCATGATTACCAAGGCCTGGCTCTGGTAGGAAACTAACAGCAGCTTTTTCTGCGGAAGACAGGCTCAGAACTGACCCCAGTGACAAAGTCACTGGATATGAGCTCTCTCTGAGCAAGAGGAAGCAAAGTATAGGCCAGAATGGCTTCCTGCAGGGTGCAGCAAGGTCTGTCATGGGCCCCAGAACAGCTCAAAGGTCTAATTGGGCATCAGCACGGAATGGGTGGGAGAGAAGAAATCAACACAGAACAGAGAAAAAAGGCCCACCATTGTCTGACTTAAAACATTCCTGTTACTCACTGTTTTGAATGATAGTGCTCCCAGGCCAGCAACTTTTACAGATAATATGAGCTATAGGAAAAAGCCTGATAGGCCTAAAAGTGAATTCCAGCCTATATATTTCTATTTGTATGACATGAGTCAAAACACCTTGCCTGAGTCCACACTTCTGTGTTTAGTATCAGAAGAGGGTCTGGTCCAAGGATAAAAGATAAGCCCTGAAAACTCCTGTATATAAAAGCTGGTCCATCAATTGACAGCCACTAGTGTCACTGGCCATTATCATTCTTTCCTGTGATGGATTCTCTGTGCATCCCCCTCCCTCACTGCCTACCCACTGGGACCCCTTATAGATCTGAGTAGAATCTCTTCCTCACCTGTTATCTAGCCCATAATAGGTACTCAGTCAATGCTGGTGACTAAGTGTATCTGTTTAACACCAGGAGTACCCTGAGGGAGCATTTATTCCAAACTGTACCTTTTCATTCAGCACTAAGAGCTACAGTTACAAATGTGAGTTTTTATTTGATTTGAAGGCTAAAAAAAGCCCAAGATTAACATGATCAGGTAACCACACAATAAGTGTGACTGACTGGCTGGGCAGTGTCAAGTGCTCCTGTGATCCGCTTCAATTCCATTCCCACCTCTGTCATGACTATCGCCCCTAACAGCAGAGGAGTGTCCAATCAAAGATCAGAGCACGCAAGGAAAGGCATGGACAGGAAAGAGCTCATAATGCCTCCAGGCCTCTGGTATCTCACAGCTTGTACCTAAGCCACAGGGTCCCCAGGGCCTGGCCCTAGAACACATACCCGGGGCATAGGAACAATGCATTATTAAACACTTCAGAACTGAAACTACTAACTCTTGTAAACTGAGTACGCTGCTCTTCTCAAAAATGTATTAGATAAACTGGGTAAGAGCAAGTTGGCCAGAAAAAAAAAAAAAAGATTTTTAAGGGGAAAAGCACAGAAAGTGGGTGTAGATTAATTTGCAGATTAAAATAATAGTATAGAATGAAGACCATTTGGTTTTTTGTTTGTTTGTTTTTTTGGGTTTTTGAGACAGGATTTCTCTGTGCAGCCCTGGCTGTCCTAGAACTAGCCCTGTAGATCAGGCTGGGTTTGAACTAACAGAGATCCCCCTGCCTCTGCCTCCTGAGTGCTGGGATTAAAGGTATGCAACACCACCGCCCGGCTAAGACCATTTGTTATAGGTAAATCAATAAAGGAGAGTTCTCTGCAGAAGCCATGGAGGGGAAAGTAAACAGCCTTTTAGCAAACTAGTATAGTAAGAAAGTCAGTTTAGTCAAAACAATTTAGACATTTAAAGAAAACAATCTTTTTTATTCAAGTATATGAAAGAATGTACATGAACATTGCTTTATCTGAGTATTTAATGTTTTAAGTAATAAAATAGCCTTAAGATACGTAGATGCTCATGATTTTATACTGACACCTGATTCCCACACTCCAAAGAGAGCCAGACAGGTGCCTGATTAGAACATCATCTTCTGTCTTTGATGGTGAGAAGTGCTCAGAGGTTTGGGACCAAGCAGAATATGTAAAGTTTAAAAGAGAAGAGCAGACAAGTATCTGCTTATAGGGACTTAATTACAGGTTATGTAAAATAAAATGAGAAAACAGTGCTTCCTCTTCCTCAATAGTCTCTCATTTCATGAATTAATTTTATTCAACAGATAGTGTAAGGATGGTTGAAATGTATTTGACTGTGGTTGATACATCTAATAAGGCTTGCTCAAACTATTTTATTCCAAATACATTTATAGAGCCTGGTAGTAGAAGAGACTGTATAAGGACTGTAACAATGTGACTCTTGCTTTTCTGGAAGACAATATGAAGAGGATGGGAAAAGGGCTTTACACGTGGGCAGGGGTATACTTCAGGGTAGCTAAGCTGAATCAGCTGCAAGAGGCCAAGTCCAGGTCAAAAGGAGTGAAGTTAAGAGCATTTCAACAGGAAAATGTGCTCAGTAGGAGCATTCAGAGCTGGAGCAAAGGCTGAGTCACTGAATAGCCTATGTCAACCAAAGACGCAGTGTCTAATCAGAGAGAAAGTAAAGAGTAAGATGAGAGGAGAGCACACTGAGCCTTCCTTGCCTTCCTCAAGCACATTTCAAGTCCCCTTTCAAGTTTCCTTTGTACCCCACCCTCACTTAGGTTATAGGAATTCTACTACAGTTGCACAATTTTACTACTGGAAGTCCCTAGAAGGCAGACAACATGTAAAACTGAAGCTCGTGGCAGTAGGTAAAGTACCTGCCTTGCAAGCATGAGGACCAGAGTTAGATTCCCAATACCCACATCAAAAAAGCCAACATGGTCCTATATGCTTATAATCTAAGCACTGGAGAAGTGGACCCCTGGGACTTGTTGGCCAGCCAGCTAGCCTACNAATGGACTTTTGGGAAAGAGACCAAGAACATGCTCTCTATGCCAGCCTTTTAGTCAAGGCCACATAGTGTGATTTATGGCATCCCTTCCAGACACTTGATTTGATTGGTTTGCTGGGAATCTGTTTGTTTTCCAAGGAAAATATACATGGGGAAGTAAAATGTTCAGTTCTTATTTGCCAAATGCCTACCTTCCCCTACCCACCCCCACCTTGCCAAGGTGTCATGCTAGGAAACATACAATGAAGCCTTCCCCTAGAAAAGCTTGTGCTCCAGGTTCCATGATTCACAAATGGCATTGCAGATGGTCGTCATAGCCAAAGGCCTCTGACAGTTATGACTCTTCATTGAGAGTATTTGTGAGGACTGACAGAGACATCTCAGCAGTTAAGAGTGCCTGCTGTCTTGCCAAGGACCAGAGTTAGATTCCCAGAACCCTCTTGAAAAAAGCCAACATGGTCCTATATGCTTATAATCTAAGCACTGGAGAAGTGGACCCCTGGGACTTGTTGGCCAGCCAGCTAGCCTACTTGACAAGAAAAAAGAAATGAAAGAAAGAAGGAAGGAAAGAAGGAAGTTAAAGAAGAAGAAAGGAAGGAAGGAAGTTAAGGAAGAAGGAAGGAAGGAAGTAAGTTAAGGAAGAAGGAAGGAAGGAAGGAAGGAAGTTAGTTGACAGTGCCTGAGGACTAACACCCAAGGATGTACTCTGGTGCATACACATGCACACATACAGGCACTCAAGAAATGCTTGCTGAGTGGAGAAAAACACAAGGATGAATTTGATGAAAAGTTGAGAATCCAAGAAAATGAAATCTGAGCCAAAGCTAAAAGCAGATGATAACAGCAAAACAGTGGCTCTTCAAAGCAGCCTAAATATGCAAACTGTCATAAGCATACTTTGAGTTCACCAACATCTAACCAAGAGAGAATATCTAGTATATTTGTAACTCTATACTGGAAAAGTTATTAGGGACAATGCATTGTAGTTCATGATAAATTCCTTTAATGATACTACATTGTGAAATATTCCTTTACACTGTGTGAATATATGTTGCTATGATTGGATTAATAAAGAAGCTGACTGGCCAATAGCCAAACAGGATAAGGTTAAGTGGGAGAACCAAACTGAGAATGCTGGGAGGAAGAAAGGTGGAGTCAGAGGAGTCGCTAGTAGATGCAGAGAGAAGCAAATGAGCATGCCATACTGAAATAAGGTACCAAGCCACATGGCAAAGCATAGATAAAAAAATATGGGTTAACTTAAATGTAAGAGATGGCTAATAACAAGCCTGAGCTATCAGCCGAGCATTTATAATTCATATTAAGTTTCCAAGTCAGTTATTTGGGAACTGGCGGCTGTGGGAAATAAACATCCACATATACTGCATAGTGACTACTCCCAGTTGGAGAGTCATTTGGTCAACGTTTTTACTATTTGAATAATCTGAACTAAAAGTTGATAGTCAAGATCTACTTCATGCGTGTCTTCTTAATCAACTTCTTTGTAAATGCTTGGTCAATGTATGAAAAAAATCACTTATTTTTGATATGAGCATGCATATACTCAGAGCATGACAAAACAGAAGGAAGACTGAACCCAACATTTTTCTTTTCTGTAAAGGTTGTATTTTAAAGTTAGACAAATAGGGGACTGGAGAGATGCTTTGGTAGTTAAGAACACCTGTATCTCATATAAAGGACTGGAGTTCAGTTATCAGCACCCACATGGTGGTTCACAGCCATCCATAACTCCATTTCCAGGGGATCCAAGGCCTCCTTCTGAACTCTGCAGGGACAAACATGATCTATATACATATATGTGCAGGCAAGTATCTATACACATTAAGATAAATATTTAAAAAGTAAAGTTAGACAAATAGAGCAAGATCTAAAGAAACTGTTAAAACCATTTCCAAAATTGAAACATGCACTGATAAAAATAAATAGACAAAAGGTCAACAGCACCACCCCAGAGATTTCTAGAAGAATGTTCTAAGAACAGTATGTACATTTTTTTTTCTGAGACAATTTACATTTAAACTTTTCACTAAGAGGAAACCAGGCAGTGGGAATGACTGATTTTGACTCAGGAACAATAAAAATGATGAACTCTGACCATGTCACCACACCAGGAAAACAAGGGAACTATCAAAGGGGTGCTGAAGAGAAGACTCAGTGAGTAAAATGCTTGCTATGCATGGTTTTGTAAAGTATCTTGCCTGGCATGGCGGTGCACACCTTTAATCTCAGCACTTGGGAGGCAGAGGCAGGCAGATCTCTGAGTATGAGGCCAGGCTGGTCTACAGAGAGAGTTCCAGGACAGTCCGGGCTACACAGAGAATTCCTATCTCA
>LZPO01063975.1:1422360-1434403 GCA_001675575.1 Neotoma lepida
TCCCTGCAGCTCGGGAATGCTGGCAGGCCAGGTGCGAGTTTGGAGCGTGGGAGGTGGTGGGCTTGAGGAGCCCAAAGACAGGAGCGCAGCGAGGCTGCTGGGCAGGTGCGCCGCTGGACACCGCCTCTCACAGGATTGGACCCTCCGTACACCTGACCCAGTGTTGTCTGGATCAGGTGTGGGGTTCTAATGCTTAGGAATTTTTCGAGGTCCGGAGACAAAGCTTGGCTTGTTTCCATCAGGCATCATTGTGCCGTATTGACCTCAAACCTGGATAGCCAACAATTTAGTGGATGCTAAAATGAAAATAGAAATTCACAGGAATTCCTGGGCAATTATAAGCTCCTTTTTGGGGGTCCATTCCCCACCACACCTTTCAGCCATAGAGACTGTCTGCAACCACATTCATTTACCAGCCTGTTATTTCCTTTCCACTTTCCACCATCTGGTGGTAGGAAGAGATAGTGAGCCAGACTAGAGACAAAATAGACGACAAAGAAAGTGAGACAAGAGAAATTAGATCATTGGCTCCTGCAAATGGAGGCTGGGGGCTAGTAAATTCAAGGGTGACAAAACCTGACCGCATGCCCAATGGAGAGCTGTCTTGCATACCCAATGAATAATAATGGGGCATCACTTGTGCATAAGTCGTAGCCTAGGATTTCTGTAGAAACGTGTTCTGGAAAAAAAAAAAAAACAAACATCCATAAGGGTGAGGCTAAGGTCCTGCGTTTGATGAATTGTGACTTAAGGGTTAGCCTGGGACACATAGCGTGATCCTGGAGATGAAGAAGAGGGAGGGAAGAATAGCAGCTAGACACTTACCATGTGTGTCACAACAACCTAGGCACATCAAGAGACAGAAGGCACATCCACACAGCTGTCCTGCTCATTACATGCCTTGACATATCCATGGTCTAATCAAGACAATGGGACCTTATGATCTTGCAGTTGACAAACACTGAGTGAGACTCAGAGCCTGACTTAACTCACTGTTACTAAAACGTTCTCCCCTAAGCTCAACAAGAACTTGTCCAATTCCAAAAGTGGCTCTCTTGGCCAAGCCCCAGATCATTAGACCATCCTAATTCTCTCTCAAAGACATTCAGAGCCCGGAAAATGGCTGGGCATGTGTTCAAGATGGAAATAGCTGAGCTAGACTTGTGGTGGCTTGGCACCTGGGGTGGCGAAGATTGGTGGTTGCTGACCCATGCATTCTCAGAGTGATGAGCCAAAAATCATTAAGAGCCCTGTTTGCTCTTCCAGGGAACCGGGGTTCAATTCCCAGTATGCCTATGGTATTTACAACCATTTGTAACTCCAGTTCCAGGAGTGATGCCTGTCCTCTTTTGGCCTCTGTGGGCACTGCACACACGTGGTGCATATACAAGCAAAACACCCATACATATAAATTTTTTAAACAAATAAAGTCATTGAACACTGTTGATGAAACCTACCAGACTTACCTGGACATCGCAGAGTCCGATGCACCTAAAGCAGCAACCAGCACAGGACTCCAGGGAGAAAGGGCTTCTTTTATCCACTGCTTAATCTTAGTCTTAATCTTAGCCTTCTAATTGAATTGCTTTGCCAACATCACCTTGAAGTTTTGAATCTTGGTCTGTGTGTTTTGTACAGCCCAGAGAATGGTCTGTGATAGCCAAACCTTCAGTTTATTGAATGAGTTTATTAAGTATATAGCAAGCCAAAGTAAAAGAATTAATAGCAAGAGACAGCAAAATATCAAATCAGGTGCACACAACATCTGGCAGAAGCTGACTGGGAAAGTGGAAGTCAGCTGGAGTTTCTGACTTCTCTTTCCCATAGTGGGCACTTGCATATCATGGATAAACAATAGTAACATCTGTTGGAAATGGTTCACTTTCCAGCTGTTCTCAGAGCACAGCGTTTTTACTCTTGGGCTGTTTTTCTGTAGTCTCCTTCCTGACAAAGAGTTAGGAGAACCAGCCCATCCCCAGAAAGGGGACCTTGGAGGACACTTTGAAACAAACATGCCTGGGTCTGAAATGGGGGCAGGGCAACTCCAATTTCAGCTAGCTTCTCAGTGAGCTCAAACAGCACAGACCCATTTTGCCAATATAATGTGCATTGCAGTCTGTCCCAAGGATGCTTTATTTTTGCAGCACTGGGACTTGAACCCAGCAAGTAGACAAGTGCTAGACAACTGAGCTTCGACCCAGCCTAACTTTTCTTTCTTGATCTGAAGACCTACATTCTTATTCCCTAGTCTGAGTGCACTTCCTGCAATGACAAACTTGGTGTTTTATCACAAAAGAAAGACTGGTAGCAAGACTTAATTTTTTTAAAAAAGTTCTTGAGGTGTGCCCTGACTTTAATGCCTTAAGTAAACCAACTGTTGCTTCTTTCAAAACTGGAGAATTTTTCATCTTCAGTTTCACTAAATTACGACTGAACATTCCTTTTCCCCACTTACTGTTCCGTTCCTCTGAATCATCCCTATTGTCCTTTCATTCCTCTTGAGAAACTTTTGCTGACCAGCACAAGAGTAGTGAACGTCCAAATTCCAGTCCAGCTGCTGACATGAATACAAGTGTAATTCCACATCCTGCCTCCTTCCTACAAGTGGGTCCTTTAAACAGAGTAGCTAATGCAAGATTTCAAATGTATTCCAAATTATGTTAATTCGTTGCATGAATATTTCTAGAGAAATACAATTGTATTTAATACCACATCATTGTCCCACTGAACTCCCATTTCTACCAGAATAGATAATGGGTTTGGAAAATGGAAAGTATCTGACTTGTCACATTAAAATGGCATCACATGATTAAAAAGGCACCACTGCGTTGCTCAGTGGTAGCAACGTTTGGGATAAAAATTGAAGGTACTTGAGCCTTTGCTTCTCCAGCACTTACAACCTGTCATACTTGCTCTTTCCCTGTGCTTGGGCTTGACATCTGTAATTTACATGTAATGAATGATACTTTGCTTTGATAACCTTTAATATCATCTTTACATTATTATAAATTGCATGCTGAGTGCTTTACAAAAGACAGTCATTATATAGTACTTTTGGTGAGCTTTATGGAGTACAAATCTCACAGTGCTAGAAAGCAAAGACCTCCTTAAGAAAAAAAAAAATGAAAGGCGTACTAAAGGCCAAAGCTGGAACAGCTCAAACTACACATAAAATATATTCAGGTGCTGGGGAGATGACTCTGGTTAAGAGTGTTTGCCACTCTTCTAGAGGACCTGAGTTCAGTTCCTAGCACCTATGAAACTCACAATCACCTGTAACTCCAGTTCCAGGGGACCTGATGTCCTCTGGCCTCCATGGGCACCTGCATACACACGGTACACATACATACACTCATGCACACACACACGTATACATAATAAAAATAATAAAATCTTTTTAAAAAATCAACAAGAAGGGAATAAGCTGTCCTTACAGAGACATTCCAATTAATAAATGAAAAAGAAATGAAGATGAGGGGCAACACCATTAGAATATCAGGATGACAGTTCATATCTGTAATCCCAGCATTCTAGACTTAGGCAGAAGCTTGCCACAAGTTGAAGCCAGCATAGGCTACATAGTGAGTTCCAGGCCAGCCTGAGCTATAGAGTGAGACCCTGTCTCAAAAACAAAATGGGACTAGAGAGGTGGTTCAGCAGTTAAGAGCTCTTATTCTTCTCTCAAAGGACCCAGGTTCAGTTCCCAGCACCCAAATAATGGCTCCCAATCACCTGTAACTAATTCCAGCTCCAAAGGATCCAATGCCATCTTCTGGCTAACTCTGGTCCCCAAATCCAAGTGGTGCACAGGTTCCCATGCATGCACATAAATAAAAGATAAAAGAAGACTGCAGTAATGGTGTAAGCACAATCTGACTAAAATCCCCAAATTACTGGGTAAAGGTTTAAGTAGAAGAAGGGCATTTGCATAGCCTCAAAGTATTTACCCCTTTATAGTTCTCTTCATGCTCACAACATGGGAAAGCAGTAACTTCACAGTGGGGAATGCCAGCAAATAGCACTTCTATCAAGTGAGCAAGGTCTGGTGGCCATGAATGTAAGACAGTCTTTTCCATTCTTCCTTCACATTGTGTGCACTGGGCTAAAGGTAATGCATGTCAAGGTCAAAGCCATAGCATGAACATTTTGCTGTACTGTGTTGAGCGGGCTCAAGACTGATCTTGGAAGAAGCCACTGTCGCTTTCTCATTGACTGAATCCTTTCCAACAAATCCCAGAGAACAGGGTTTACCTGATCTGCAGAGAGGCAGAAATGATCAAATGAGAGCGGAAACTTTCAAGGCATGGCTAAATCATGATTTCCTTCAGAGGTTTCTGTAGCAAAGGAAACACAAAGGAAGCAGCAGCGAAAAGGTGACGTGCCCTTTTACACACATAGAAAACTGCCAGGAGTGTTCTTGTTTTAAAATCCAGACAATGAGGCCAGTGTGATGGTTTAATAGGTAAGGGTCAACAAGCCTGATGACCTGTGTTTGATCCCCAGGACCCACATGATGGAAGGAGAAAACCCAACTCCCAAAAGTTATCCTCTGTCCTATATTCATGTTGTCACACATGTGCATACACACACGTGTGTGTGCGCACAAAAATTCAATAAAATTTCTAAAGAATAGTTGAGTAATTAACTTCAAAAGCAATTTAGTTATAGCCAGTTTGATCTAGAATGGACAGAAGAAGGGGCTGGGGAGATAGCTCAGTCAGTAGAGTGCTTGTTATGGAAGCATGAAGACCTGTGTTCAATTCCCAGCACCCGCATAAAAAGTTGTTCATAGTGATGCATACTTATAATGCCAGGGCTGGCCAAACAGAGGCAAGCACATCCCTGGGGCTCATTGGCTAGCCAGTCTAGCTTAATCAGCAAGCACTAAGTCTGAGTGAGAAATCCTGACTCAAGAAACAACGTGGATGATTCCTGAGAATCAACACCCAAGATTTTCCTTTGGCCTCCACATGTATGCCCATACTTGTGCATGAAAACCCTCCAGGTCCGGGGATCTGCGATCTGCTGCCCTCTTCTGGCTTCCTTGGGCACTATACATATGTGGTACACAGGAGTACACACAAGGACACACACACACACACACACAAATAAAAAGTGAAATGCACAAAAGAGGCCAGGTATAGAGGATAACCTGCTAAGAACATCTTTCCATCCTTTTTCTTCAGCACTGCTTTGTTTAAGCAAACTGGGAGGAGAGTCCTAAGAGACTAACAAGGAGTGTGGCTTCTACAGCTTTCTACTCATGCTACCGTCCATGCTAAGAAATTATAAGAAAGAATAGTTTCACAATTAAGATGCAAGTCAAAGCATAATCAGAAGAACTTCTGGAAGCACCACACATTATGGTCCTCTGTGAGAAAAGTTGATGTTCAACATGGGAATATGGGAATAAACATACAGACGGGAATTTTTTTTTCAACAGAGTCTCACTGTGTACCCCTGACTCATCTAGAACTTACTATGTAGATCAAGCCGGCCTTGATCGCACAGACATCCACCTGCCTTTGCCTCCCTGTGTGGAATGCAGTGGTTCTCAACCTTCCCAATGCTGTGACCCTTTAACATAGTTCCTCATGTGGTGGTGACCCCCAACCATAAAATTATTTTCATTGCTACTTCACAACTGTAATTTTGCTACTGTCATGAATCATAACCTAAATATCTGTGTTTTCTGATGTTCTTAGGTGACCTCTGTGAAAGGGTCTCAACCCACAGGTTGACAACCACTGGATTAAAGGCTTGTGCCACAACACCCGGGTAGCAGTCCAATTATTTTAGGTGAGCACCGCTAAATGGACAAGAAGGAGCTTTTGATCTTAACAATTAGTAATGAAGACTGAAGGACAGGAATTGATCCGCACAAATGGTTTCTTCCCCCCTCCCCCGAACTTTAGCAGTTAAGTTGGGGGCCCCATCACAGGCCAGGTTACACTGCAGCTGGGTCTCTAGGCTGTGCAGTGTTCCACCATTCTAGACAGAGGAAAGAAAGAGCAAGGAAGAATGCCCATAGTCTGGCGAACTGGTTGACTTGTGCACAAGGGGGAGGAGTGCAGGCAGGTCTAAGCAGTCTCTGTGCCAGCTGAGTGTGAACAAGACTCTGCAGGCAATGGGCAGCAACAGAGGACTCCAAGCAACCTATCTGGCACCCGTGGACTCTGCTCTGTGGAGCAGGTACAGGACCAGAGGAGGGGAGTCTTGGGGAAAGGGAAAAGGCAGCAAGAGGCCATAGAAATTAAAAGCCAGCATTGTGATGGCATTCCACTGAGCGACAGGAGTGACCATTTGAAGGCCTTTTTTTTTTTCTTCTGAGACAGGATTTCACTATCACATGAAGCCCAGGCTGGCTTGGAACTCACTGCATAGACCAGGCTATCCTCCAACTCACAGAGATCTGCCTGCCTCTGTCTCATGAGTGCTGGGATCAAAGGCGTGCACCACCACTTCCAGTCCTTGAGAGCCATTTTTGAGATACATCTGACACATGTCATGCATATTCTGCAAGGCAAAGGAGGATTCTTCTTTTAAGACTTATTTATTTTTATTTTGTGTGCATGAATATTTTGCCTATGTGTGTGTATGTGCACTGTGTGTATGATGCTTATTGTCTGTGGAGGCCAGAAGAAGGCTCTGGATCCCCTGGAACTGGAGTTAGAGGCTGTTGTGAGCCACCATGTGGGTGCTGGGAATGGAACCTGGGTCCTCTGGAAGAGCAGCCAGTGCTCTTAACCACTGAGCCATCTCGCCAACCCCAACATAGAAGATTCTAAAGAAACATCTTGTTCACTGGTTTGAAATCTGGATGGATGGGTTGCTCAGTCAAGTAGAGACCAAAGTTCCTGTTGGGTGGGGACATGGGGGAGATAATTAATTCATATTTGAATCTTGTTAAAAGAGAATGATAACCAACAGAGTCAGTCATAAAGAGACATTTATTCTATGACTCCATCTCTGAAAAGTCCACAACAGGCAAATGCATAGAGACAGAAAGTAGGTTAGTAATCCCTACTGGCTGCTGGAGTTAGAGAGAGTGGGCTAATGGGTACAGGGGTTTGTTTTGGAGTGACAAAATGTTCTAAAGTTAACTGTGTGGATGGTTGCACAACTGTGAAAATACTAAAATGGGTGAACTGTACACTTTAAATAGACAATTTGTGCAACGTGTGAATTCTATCTCAGAAGCAGAAATATATGCAATAGTCATTATAAAATGTCAGTGTGGGTATCATGGAAAAGTTCTAGAGCTGGATTGTAGTGATGATTACAGTACTCTTAAGTGTTCTTAATGCCACTGAACTGTAAAGTACACTTAAAATGGTTAAGGGGGGTGGCAAGGGGGTGGACAGATGACTCAGAAGTTAACAGCCTGTAACTCCAGTTCCAGGGGATGTAGCGCCCCCTTCTGGCTTCCGTAGGCAGTACACACATGGATACAAAACATTTGTATACAGAAAATAAAGCTTTAGAAATTTTAATCGAGTGTTCTATAATCTCACTATTACCAATATTTTCAGAGATAATTGATTATCACTGTTAATTACATAAAATATTCCTCCAGAAATTAAACATGTGGTACATATACATACATTCAGACATAACACCTATACACTTAAAATACAATGAATACATCTTTTAAAAATGGTTAAAAAGGCCAGGTGGTGGTGGCGCACACCTTTAATCCTAGCACTTGGGAAGCAGAGGCAGGTGGATCTCTGAGTTTCAGGCTAGCCTGATCTACTACAGAGCTAGTTCTAGGACAGCCAGTACTACACAAAGAAATTCTGTCTTGGGAAAATAAACAAAAACAAACAAACAAAAAAATGGTTAAAAGGATAAATGTTGTGTCTTTTACCCCCAGAAAAAAAATTGTAATTGATGGATTATGAGGCCTGGTAGGGTGGTTTTCCCTATGCTTTGCCTCCTCTAGTAATACTCTCTTGCTGCTTCCTAGCAGGAAGTCACTGCCACAACAATTACTACCCTGCTACCCTCAATGTCACCACCTTAGAGTGCTGAGAATCCAAGTGCAGTGGTCACAGCCATCTCCCAGCCAGCCCAAGATTTGTCCTCCAGCCCCAGAGGCCACAGGAGTTAATTGAAAACTCTTGGAACCAGGCACTTACCTAATAAGATATGGCACAACCCTTATGTAGCACAAGTTCTTATTAAATAGAGTCAGTTAAATCAAGTTCACCTCCTCAAAAATAACTACAGACTAGCCACAGGCAAAAGTGGAGTCAATGAAGTCTGTCCTCCTGTTTTGCTTGCCAGCCCTGAGCTTGGACTTCTATTCCCCTGCTAGTGGTTTTCTTGTTTGGCTGGTCTGGGTTATGTTTGTTTGTTTTGTTTCGTTTGTGCCACAGGGGAGCGCCAGATGTGGTGTCCAGCAGCAACATGTGGGAACTGACTAGCAGTGTGCACTGTAGGTCTTATCCCAGACTTGCCCAATTGGGAAGACACTGGCCCATGTTTTACCCAACTGTCTGGGGAATTGTGATGCAACTGACATAGGAAAACTATTGCTATACTTCTGTTCCTCAGACCCAAGATGAACAAGTGGATCATCTGATAATTTGTTTGGTGCTTAGCAATGAAAATGGGTGCAAGGGGTCAGCAAGATGGCTCCGTGGGTAAAGGTGCTTGCCACCAAGGATGATGGTGTTTGGGTGGGAGCTCCACCTCAGTCCTCGGCACCCTGGCATCCTATACCCAAAGAGTCTGGAATATTCTGGTGGAAGATCCACCTCAACTCCCCTCCCTATCTCTTTCCCCAAACCCATCCTTTCAAAGCCCCTCAAACACAGCTCCTCCCCCAGAGAGGCTCAAGACCACTCCCACAGAGTATTTAAGCTGCAACCCAGAAAACATACATGTGGTTTTCTGGTCTCTCATCCCTGTCTCCTCCCTGGGGGAGCTGGAGAATCACCCGGGAATGCTTTACCCATTAAACTGGGGCATTTTCTAATTTGGTCTGATTTGGTCTGATTTGGATTGCTGTGTCGGTGGAGAGGCCTATTGGAGTGGAAAAAATCTTATCATCTGGAGGTCCCACCAAGAGGGGGTTGATTTTCCCCCACTGGCCCCGGGGCCACATGGTGGGAAAACATGCCTCTCCCCGACACCTGCTCTCCACCAGACTAAGATTGGCTTTCAGCTGGGTAAGTTGCCCTTTCCAAGTCATTGCCTAAGAGGCCCAGGGCCTCTTCAATTTTTGGGGTGTCCTGCCAAAGATGCGACCACTCCAGGCCCCTGATCCACTCCAGAGCAAAGAGCTGCCTTTGTTCCGTGGGACTCCTTCTCCAGAAGATGTTCTGTTGAAGGGAATTTTCCACACACCCCCCGTTTTTGACCCAAGACTTACTACAATGAACACATTGCACTAGGCTTCGGGTCCCCGGCATAGACTTTAGAAATGGGCACTTGTCATTCAAAGCATGATTCTCAAATGCCCCTGAGGTGACTTTTACAAAATCTATTCAAACTGGGCCTATCTGATACCATCTGTCCCAATACCTTCATTTCTCTGAGCACTAAGGCCTGGCCACAGTATCTTAAAAATTTTTGTCAGCTTAGAGGTAATTGAACAAAACTGTCCTTCATCCATGGTTTTTTGGGTTCTGCGTTCCCGCCCTCCCTACAGAGGCCAATGTCCTACAGCACTGGTCTTGTTGGCTAGGGTCATGGTGCCTCCAGATTCCTGCTTATCTGGGAACTGGGACCCTGAAAATTCCACCCTGACCATGCTGCCAGGGATACTGGCTCCTCCCAANCNNCNCCAAACTCTACCTACCCAACCCCCTCCTACAGGGCCATCAGTTCCATTCAGTGGCCAACATTGCTCACATTCCTCCCTCTATCCACCCCTCCCCCATCCCTGTCTCTTATACACATCTAGATGTGTATAAGAGACAGTCCCCAGAGAAGAGACCTCATGTTTTGTTTTGTTTTGATTTTTTGCCTCTTCCAAGCTATGGAAATGGTCTCGGACAAAGTTGTTAATTTTGATAAGCTTTGAGAGATTACACAGATAGCTGACGAAAACCCGGCCATTTCTCTAAACTGGATACAAGAGACCATGGTTCAATATACTCGCCTTGACCCAGCCTCCCCAGCGGGAGCCACAGTCCTGGCCACCCATTTCGTTTCTCAGTCAGTGCCAGATATTTTAAAAAGGTTGAGGAGGGCCCTCAAACTCCCCTACAGGAATTGGTGAAAATGGCTTTTAAAGTTTTTAATGCGCAAGAAGAGATAGCCGAGTCATCCCGACAGACAAGGCTACAGCAGAAGGCTACGCTCCAGCCTCAGCAGCTGCCCTGAGGCCACCAGGGCCCACTCAAGAGGGACAAGAGAAGTCAGCCACCAGGCTCTATCCTGCCAGAGCTCAGCCCAAGTCAACTCCACCAGAAACTTGCTTCAAATGTGGCAAGCAGGGCCACTGGTCATGGTATTGCCCTGACCCCCAGCCACCCAGGAGGCCTTGCCCTGTCTGCTGACAGCCTGGGCACTGGAAATCGGAATGCCCCCATGCGGGCTCATCCTCTGTGCCATGTCACATTAGTCCAGCCTCACCAACATCAGCAACTGACACTCTTGCAGCCATTGAAATCCTGGTGGAGGACTGACGTGGCCTATACTCGGTGACTCCCATTGCCCTCTCCAAGCCTAGGGTGATGCAGGTAGCGGGTAAGTCCATTGACTTTCTTTTGGACATGGGAGATATCTATTCTGTTTTGACATCTCACTGAGGTCCTACAGTTCCCTCACCAATTTCTGTCACAGGGGTGGATGGGATCCCTTTCTTCCCACTTAAGACTGATACTTCCCTGCATTCTCGAAGGGAGATTTTTCTCACACTCCTTTCTGGTTATACCTGCTTGCCCTGCACCTCTGCTTGGTCACAATATTCTCTATTCTCAGCTGCTATGGGGCCACCCTTACCTTGGCCCCCACACTCTCTCCAGAGTATTTCACAGGTCCAGTCACAGGGGTCTCTCCAGATACATCAGCCTCTGCACCAGCTTTGAGGACCCAACCTGGCAAGGATTGGCAGTGTCATGGAGCTCCTATTGGAAGCTCTCAACATCTCCTGGAAACTCCACATTCCCTATTACCCACAATCCTCAGGAAAGGGTGAGAAGGCCAATGGACTCATCAAACAACAGCTCACCAAGCTCTCCACTGAACTCAGGTTATCTTGGCCCTCCCTTCTCCTCATTGCCATTACCTGCGTCCAGGCCACACAACCATGCTCTCCTACAGGCCTGAGCCCTTTTCAGCTCCTTTATGGAAGGCCCTTCCTCCTCAATTACCACCTCCCAGCCCAAACTCCCCCATTGGCCGGGTACCTCCCCTACCTCTCTCTTCTGAGGTCCCTTCCCCATTCACATGCTGACAGCTATCTCCCTGCTCCAACACCAACACACTCAACTACCCCTGAGCCTGCCACACTCTCCCCAGGGGACAGAGTACTCCTCAAAGGGCTAGCTCCTAAGTCTCTTGAGCCCCTATGGACAGGGCCTTATACTGTGATCCTCACCACCCCCTTGGCTGCCAAGCTCCTGGGACATCCATGCTGGTACCATCTCTCCAGGCTCAAGTGATCACCTATTCAGGATACATGGTCTGTCCAACAGTTGGGACCCTCCACCCTCCAGTTTTCCAAGATGTCCCTATGAAGGGCCTATCTGCTCTTCTGTCCTATGCATTCATCTTTACAGTACAGCTAGGGCAGATGTTAATAATCTATTTTTTCCTAGAAAATTGCCTTCCCTGCTTCCACAAGAAACAGATGCCTGAGGTCTCCAGGATGACCATTAACTGGATGCTCCTCCACTTACACCTCCTACTGAATGTGAGCCCACCAACTCCCAACTCCTCCCTTCCCCACAGCATCCCATGCCCGCAGGAAATAGCCAGACTTGAACCAGCACCACTATACCCAAAGAGTCTGGAATGTTTGGGTGGGAGCTCCACCTCAGCCCCTGGCACCCTGGCAACCTATACCCAAAGAGTCTGGAATGTTCTG
>LZPO01063975.1:1458273-1472699 GCA_001675575.1 Neotoma lepida
AAGAACCACTGTGAAAGTCCAGAAGCTGTGGAAAACTTAACATTGGTTATTAGGGTCTGTCTTAGTCACTGTTCTATTGCTGTGAAGAGATGCCATGACTAAGGCAACTCTTTTAAAAGAAAGCATTTAATTAGGGCTTGTTTACAGTTTCAGAGATTTAGTCCATGCTCATCATGGCAGGGAGCATGACAGCAGGTATGGTGCTGGAGCAGTAGCTGAGAGCTACATCCTGATCTACAGTAGGGAGTGGTACAGGAGGTGCAGGACTGGCATAAGTTTTTGAAACCTCAAAAACCACCCCCATTAACATATTTCCTCTAACAAGGGCACACCTCCTAATCCTTCTCAAACAATGCCACTTCTGGTGACTAAGCATTCAAATATATGAGCCAATGGGGGCTGTTCTTATTCAAACCACCACAGTGCTAGCCAAGTGTTCCACCACTGGGCTGTATATTCATGCCTTCTGGATTGCAACCTTAGGATATTATGACTTAACATGACAGCTGACCATGGAGGAGGGTTTTAGTATTCATCCCACTTCTCTTCACAAGTTCCAATTTCTCAACAAGTTTTTGTCAAGATTTCTAACATTTACTTTCTATTCTATTACTATTATACAATTTCAGTGTCTTGGTTCTATCTTCATGGGTTCCAAACTTGCAATCATGTGTTGTGCTGGAACTCTGTGGGGGAACCTGGCATTCCCTTTCCTTTGGGCCCTTACTGAATGTCTACATTCAGACTTGCTGAACCAGCAAAAGATGTCCCTTCTTTCTGTGGCTTTGACTTCCCCATGCTGCTCTAGCACCTCAGGAATGCCTAGTCACTCTATGCTAGAGTCCCAAGGGTAGGACAGGGGGCTTATCTTCACTTTCCTCCACATGGCCTGGTCATCCTGTCAGCCCTTTTGGTCGTGTTGGAAAACCTCTGTTACCAAGACTTGACACGTTTCTTTACTAGGTGACTCTTGTGTGGAAGGGTTTGAAGTCATGCATCTTGACATGTAACACCTAGCTATATTCTCTTCTCCCTTCCTTGTCTGGTGGATGTTAGACATTATGTACTTGGTTGTTGCTAACTAATACAGATAGACTTTCTGACTTTTCTTGCTCCTGCCTCAAAGAATCCCCAACTTTCTCTAAAAAGATGTTGATGGGCTGGCGATACAGCTCAATGATAAAGCATTGGCCAGCAAATGTGATTCCCCAGGTTTGAGCCCAGGTATCATCAAGCAAACAACAACAACAACAACAACAGAAAATGGGTGTTCATTAACTGTACTAGCTAGTTTTATGTCAACCTGACACAAGCTAGTCATCAGAGAGGGAGCCTCAATTGAGACAATGCCTCCAAAACATTGGTCTGTATGCAAACCTATAGGGCATTTTCTTAATTAGTGGTTGATGTGGGAGGGCCCAGTTCATTGTGGGTGGGACCATTACTGGTCAGGTGACCCTGGGTTCTATAAGAAAGCAGACTGAGCAAGCAAGCCATGAGGAGCAAGCTAGTAAACAGCACTCCTCCATGGCCTCTGCATCAGCTCCTGCCTCTGAGTTCCTACCCTCACTGCTTTTGATGATGAACTGCTACATGGAACTGTGAGTGAAATAAACCTTTTCCTCCCCGTGCTGCTTTGGGTCATGGCATTTCATCACAGCAATAGTAGCCTTCACACATTAACTAAAACATGGTACATTGGTATGCATCTATTTAAAATGTTTTAATGAGCTGGGTGGTGGTGGTGGCACACACCTTTAATCCCAGCACTTGGGAGGCAGAGGCAGGCAGATCTCTGAGTTTGTGGCTAGCCTGGTCTACTGAGTAAGTTCCAGGACAGCCAAGGCTACACAGAGAAGCCCTGTCTTGAAAAAAAAATAAAAAGTTTTAATGAAAATATATTTTTCAATAGAAAAAAATAAAAATGTGTACTCCAAAATGTGAGTTTTCTCTGTGATATGGTGATAGGTAGGTTTTTTTTTTAAAAAAAGATTTATTATGTATACAGTGTTCTGCCTGCATGTATGCCTGCAGGCCAGAAGAGGGCACCAGATCTCATTATGGATGGCTGTGAGCCACCATGCAATTACTGAGAATCGAACTCAGGATCTCTGGAAGAGCATCCAGTGCTCTTAACGGTCGAGCTATTTCTACAGCCCCCTATGGGTAGGTTTGAAATTGAAATTTACATGAGATAATTATTAATTCACATATAGCTATAAAAAAATAACAGAAAAAGCCAGGCATGGTGGCACACAGCTGTGATTTTAGCACTTGGATTATATAATGCCTCAGAAAACAAAGGAAATAATACAGCAGAACCTGAGTACATTTTACTCATTTTTAAACTAATATCCATTATTAAAACCAGAAAACCCACCAACCCGAATAGTTGGTTCGTCTAGTCAACAGGAAAGAAACCTGAAGGAACTGTTCAACCAGGAATGCCAACTTCTCCCTCAACCTTTTGTGTCTGTGTTACAGTATTCAATGTTGTATTTAGAAATTTTTTATCTTTGTGGATCTTTCCCTCTAATGGTTTGAGAGTCTTCAGAGCAGGGGTGATCTTACTATTGCCACCTTACTACCAGTGACAAGTCTAACACATGGGAGGAAATGAAAGTAGGCAATGATGTGGGACTCAGGCAAAACCTTTCTGGAGTGGGCCAATGGCTGCATGAGTAAAAGCACTTGCCACACAGGCATGAGGGTCTGGGTTCAGATATCCAGCACCCACATACAGTCACGTAAGGTAGCACATGTCTGTAATCTGAACATTCCTACACCAAGATGGGAGGTGGAGACAGGAGAGTACTTGGAAATTTGCAGGCCAGCTAGGCTGGCATATGAAACAGCAAACAAGAAACCCTGTTCAAACAAGGTGGAAGGCAAGGACCAACACCTACGATTCTCCTCTAACCTCCACGTGTGTAATGACACACGAACACCTGTACTCACACATACAAAGATAAAAAGAAACTTCTCAAGTCTTAAGCAGTTAAGCATTTAAGAATTCAGATTCTTTTGAGAATTAAAAAGAATTGAAAGACCATTGAAAGTGGTCTTGTTCAATTTCCATATAAAAATTAGATATGTAAATCCTACTCACTACTTACTGATTCCTCATTCAGTTAATATTTAATGAGTTTCTACCATTAACTAGAATGTTGAGTGCTGAGGATTATGGTGAACAAGACTGACATGGTCCCTGTTTCTACTGTATGCTCTAAATTATTTTAATTTTTAATGCATCCAGGATTATTTTTATATTTTCGAATCTCACACAGTAGCTCAGGCTGTCCTGAACTCACTATGCAAGTCAGGCAGACATCAAACTTGGGGCACTCCTCCCGTCTCAGACGCCCAAGTGCTAAAATTATAGGTGTGAACCAACATGCCTGGTGTGTACTTTATAAAGTACTTTATATTTCTTTTTAGGCTATCATTCTTATACCAATAATGTTTTCTGAATACTATTTTGCCAGATAAAAAGCTTTGAATTTTGAGATAATTCCAAAAGTTTATCCAAATATGCCTAAACTGGGAATCAACTGTGAATGAAATACTAAATTTATAATCTTGTCCTTAGGTGTTACAATAAATAAAAACATTTATATCCAAGCTGTTTATCAGGTTTCATTTCTATGTACATGGCCCTTTTCCTTATGAGAAGATAGAAACCACAAAGGCAGACAGGGCCCATGTGCCCCATCCTTTTTCTTGTTCACTGGTACATGAAACACACACACACACACACACACACACACACACACGCACTTATGCACTCATGCACACAGATCAGTCAATCAAATGATTAATTATGACATTTTCATAACTGCCTACTAGAATATGGGAACAAATGAAATCAATTATTTTAAAACTTGGGGCTGCACAGATGGCTCGGCAGTTAAGAGTACCAGCTGCTCTATCAGGGGGCCTTGGTTCAATTCCCAGCACCCAGTGACATCTCACAACCACCTGTAACTCCAGTTCCAGAGGCTACAACGTTCTCTTCTAGCTTCTGTGGGCACTGCATGATACACATGCAGTAAAAACCACCTATACACATAAAGTAATATAATAAAAAATTAAGCTCAATGGACTGAGAATGTAGTTCAGCTGGCAGAGTTTTTGCCTAACATGCATGAAACACCTTATAAAACCACAAATGGTGGCAACATGCCTATAATCCCAATACTCTAGACGTTATCAACGTCATCCTCAGCTATCTACTGAATTCCATATTAGCCTGGGCTATATTAGACCCTGACTCAAAAAAAATTAAGGTATGTTTTTGTTTTTTTTTTAAAGTACCCATACAGTGCAAACTTGCTATACTACTGCATACATAATTTTCTCCCTTACCCTTAGCTTCATGTATATGAGGGTTGGAAAACCTGACTTCTAGAAGGGACATACAGCATGAAAATCAGGCCATCTATGAATCATCAGTTACCACTGAATCAAGGCTCCAACTTCCCTTATCACTGACCCACTAAAGGAAGAGTGGCCCTTTTATGAAAAAAAAATTAAATAGAAATTTAAAAAAGGAAATAGGGAAGAATATACATCATTATGTGTTTCCTCAGTATTCAACATCTGCAGGTACTACCCAGGGCTGTCAGTCTGATGGAAAGTTAAAAGAATGTTCTCACCAACTGCCAGGTAACAGCTTGAAGCAGAAAGAGCAACAATGTTTTATTTTCTTACAAATAAACATTTCACAAAAATTTGACTGGGAATGTGTATGTACTTTTAAACAAAAGGAAAGAAAACAAAGAAGTAAGTTTCTGGACCTACAGACTGTATTTAATATGGATCCTATCTTGCATGTCATAGGTATGCATACACGTATCAACTGAAGCAAAGATATGTCCTCTGTAAGATGCGTCTGCAAAATGTGGAATAGCATAGTAGTAAATTCCAATGTTCAAACATGCAATTTTGTCTGTCAGATTTTAAAGGCCTTTAAAAATATAATATGCACAAGCTTGCCCTGAGGGAAAAGAAGATGGAATAGAGATTACAAAATCCTTAGATATTTTCCACAATAGCATTTGAAACTAGAAAAGAGCAAATAGTCATGGGAATACCCAAGACATGCATTACTAACAATTCAGTGCACTTGCCATGACCCGATAGAGAAGATGCACCTCCTCTCTAGGCTTCATATATTTCATTATGAAATGGATGATGTACATAGGCCTTGATCTTCAGAAACTTCAGAAAACTTCAAATTAGAAGCCAAAATGTCATCATAAAAAGAAAAGCCAGTATAAAATTTGCTATTGTAAGGCCACTGTTTAAAGTTATTCCATGTACAGACACTATATAATTCTGATACTTGTTCTTATAACATAAAGCTTTCAACATATAAATGTTTAGATATAACTTGATTAAATTCTCTCAATGAAACCATACTCAGAAAAAGATGCATCAACAAATAATGCCCCTCAAATGATCCTGCTGAGAGTTTTTGCAAAAGAGTTTGTAAATACAACTTTGAAATTGAATACTGTGGTTAACAGTGATTGCTAAGTATAAAAAAGTTGCAGCATTCCATTACTGAAAAATAAAGATATTTTATCAAGAAAGTTACAGTATTAGTGTCGTAGTGTCGATTCCAATTCTGACCAAGTGAGATGCTCAGTTCCGTCCTCAGTTAAGTCTTCATGTAGGGTCAGTTCCATTTGCAACAATTCCAAATTGGTTTTCTGTGGCAATATTGTGTATTCCTATCAAGAGAAAACAGAAGAAATATGGGCTTCAATAGAAGAGTCAGTTATAACATCTGAGGAGAAGTTTGGCCCACAGTGCAGTTCTCAAAATGCTTTAATCTGTATAGTGTTAACTTGCACCTCACAATTCACACAAAGGAATGTGGAACCCTGAAGATGCCATATAAACACTGAATGCACCAAACAGGCAAAAATGGTAAATGGGTCAGACAAAAACTCCACTAGATGGCACTGGTCCCAGCAAATGAGGAAAACACATTGTGCTCCTTGGGAGTTTTTTAGGGAGAGCACTCTGGTCTAAACTCAAGGCTCAAACTTTGCCTCTCCAGTCCCCAGCCTGACACAACAGAGGCACACATGTACAAACTAGCATGTTATCCTTTCCATCACATATTACTTCTGATTCCAAAACTACATGGGCTCTTGTAATGACCGATAATTGCAAAGAAAGCTTTTGGAAAACTTTCAGATGGTTGTCAACATAAAGATATAAGGTTTCAATAAATATGAGAAAGGAACCTCACAAGAACAGGAAGATTATGATAAAAGTAACGAATGTGGGTTTTATATTGTGGTATGATGCAAAACCACTAAATTACCAACTATAAACTTGATATAAAACTATGTAAATAATAAAACTAAAAATGGTAGAATGACATGCATTTCAAAGACACAGAAAGTAAAAATTTATTCAAACATAAACTTACCTTTTAACTAGGCTCTTACATTAAAACTGGAAAAAATGCAAAAGTGTGTTTATTTTTAGCATTCATATTAGAATGGAAATGTTTAACTCTAAATAAAAACAATGCTGATAGAAAAATCTTACTATTCCTTCTATCTTGCTTAATGAAATGTTCAAAACACATGCATATACATTTTTCAACATTCATCTGAAAGTTGTAGATGGCATTGTGTTTTATTCTTTATTAATTATACAATACAAAACCATATAAGTATATCTTCAAATAAAATTTCACCAAATAACAACTTTGAAAAGAAATTCTAAGTACAATAATTCTAAAGAAAATTTCAACTGAAAATCTTATTTATTTATTTATTTATTTATTTATTGGTTTTTCGAGACAGGGTTTCTCTGTGTAGCTTTGGAGCCTGTCCTGGATCTCCCTTTGTAGCCCAGGCTGGCCTCGAACTCACAGAGATCTGTCTGTCTCTGCCTCCCGAGTGCTGGGATTAAAGATGTGCTACACCACCGCCTGGCTGAAAATCTTATTTTTTAAAAGCATGCAATTCTTTGAACTACTTTCATCTTGACATAGTGTCTTATCACCTCTCAAACTGATCTCCCACTCCTCCAATGATTTGAAAGATATTTTTAAGTGTAACACTGAACTAGGTTTTGTCTGTTTTGGTTTTTCTAGACAAGAGTTTCTCTGTGTAGCTGTGGCTGTCCTGGAATTCACTCTGTAGACCAGGCTGGACTGGAACTCAGAGAGATCCACCTGTCTCTGCCTCCCCAGTGCAGGATTAAAGGTGTACACCACCACCACCCGGCTAGGTTTTCTTAACAACACAGGATCACTGTAAATGCTACCTTGCTGGTCTTACTATGTTTCATCTTAATTCCCTGGGACCCTGTTACTCACTACTATTCAAGCAGCTGTCCTAAAGCACTACCTCCCCTTCTTACTCCACTCAAAGATATCCTACTGCTACCATTTTAAGTAAGAAATAAATTATGAACAATTTGAGGCCTTTGGTATATTGTGTCCTTCTTTCTCCTTAATCCCAAGTGCTACTGACAAACATGGACCAGGGGCTTTAGCTCTTTCTGTGCCTAGGTCTTCTCTAAGCTTTGGTTTACAACCTACCTCCTCTGGAGAGACAGTATCAGTGAAAGTACTTAGTGCACACCTCCTCACCACTCCTGCCATGGACATCTTTCCCTTTAGAGAAATTAAGCTCTTTGGAAATATGACTGCTCAGAAAAGAGTTGTCATAATTGCTATCCTTGAAGTGCCTGCTTTCAAGGCTGGCCAATAGCTGACATTTCAGGGGGAGTCTGACTATTAACTGGTGAGTGCTCAAAGTGTAAATAACATGGTTTATGCTACTTCCTTCTAAGAGCCTAGAATTTGGATGTGTGTCCACTAAGGGGACACATGATAAGCTCTTTGTAACAACATTGGCCACTGAGTTTCCAGTGAGCTCAGGCTGGCAACAGTGTACATACAGTATCTTAACCAACTGCTGAAGCAATTATTCATGCCCTGAGTGGCTCCATGGGGAAAGGACCCACACAAATTTGCACAAAGTCTCCCCTCAATTTTGCCCTATGTGCTGATTTTTACTGTGTATCCTTCCACTGTAACAAAGCAGTCACATACCAGTACAGTTAGATACTGAGTTGTCTTTACAGATTATCGAACCCAGAAATCTCTCATCCTGCAGTTTCTGCTCACTAACCTTTTGGAGCATATGTATATATGTATGTGTGTATGTGTGTATGTATGTATGTATGTACGTATTCATGATCCAGGTTCAATTCCACTAAAAAACACATTTTCTAAAGCCTGAATGACAAAAGGTAAAACAGGAGGATAGACTAATGAGGCATGGTCTAGCCTTTAAGAAGTGGATCATCTGTTTCACAAATGAGTAGGATGAACAGAAATAACTTAGAGACCAAATGAAACAGGAGTTAAAGGGGTGTGAGGGGAGGCTTGGAAAAGTTTTCCAGTAGCTCTCAAAAGAAAAGGAGGATTTTATAATAAAGACTAGAAGCCAAGTTTAGTGTCATGTGCCTGAAATCCCAGCACTTGGGCGGTAAAGCAGGATTAAAGTCTGAGGCCAATCTAAACTACATAGCAAGACCCTGCCTCCACAAGGGTGGGTGGTGGCACTAAGGCTATTTCTAGCTAAGAGAATAGTGGGAACAATGGAAACACACTTGAAAATACAGACAGCTGTGGTGAAATGTGCCTGGAAAGGTAGCTTAGGGCTAGACTTGCCTAACAAGTTTGGTTTCTTTGTGCGAGCAACGAGACACTAGGAAAGTGTCTGTGTATATGTGATAGGATAGAATCTATGTGCCAGGACACGAACTATGCTAGTAGCCAAGAGATAAGCAAATCACAGGATCAAGAAAGCATGATGGTTGGAAAGTTCCTAAATATAGACCAGTGATAGCTAAGAATCTAGCTTATAATGAAGGGAGCATTTTCTTTCTTTTCTTTCTTTTCTTTCTCTTTTGTTTTGTTTTTTGTTTTTTGAGACAGGGTTTACCTGTGTAACAGTCTTGGCTGTCCTGGAACTCTCTTTGTAGACCAGGTTGGTCTCAAGCTCACAGAGATCCAGCTGCCTCTGCCTCCCCAGTGCTGGGATTAAAGGTGTGCACCACTGTGCCTGGCTTGAAGGGAGCATTTTCAATTGGCAAGGAAAGGACAAGATAATCAATAAATGATGTTATAAAACTACTAGTAGGAAATCAGATCTTGGTTTCATATTATATCATAAAAAATATAATGGATTAAGTATGTTAACTATAAAACCACTCAAAGGACACAGTAAAGAATTTTCCTAAGCATAATTTTGATATGACATCTAAAAGCCATACTGGAGAAATATGACAGATTCATGTCAGTCTTCAAAAAGTTCCATGATGAGTAAGGCCAGCATAAACAGCTGTCAAACAGAAAGTAAACACTAGCAAAATATGAGAGGGTAAAGCTTCAGTGAGTCAAGAACCCTCAGAAAAGCCAGGTCTGGTGGCACACACCTTTAGTCCCAGCACTAGGAGACACAGGCAGAGGTGGGCAAATCTCTGAGAGTTCCCAGCCTAGTCTATAGAGCGACCTCAGGACAGTCAGGGGTACAAAAAGAGACCCTGTCTCAAAAAAAAGAAAGAAAAAAAGAAAAAGAAAAAGAAAGAGAACCCTCTAGGGAAGCAGATACATAAATAAGACCACTATTAATAACCAAACAAAAGCAAGTAATAAGAATCACTTGCTCTCAGGCTGAAAACTGTTGACATGTCACATTGACTAGGGTATAGAGTCTATACTACAGACCCTTTCATATACTCCGGGTATTAGTAGAAATGAGTAAAGGGGGGAATTACTGGCAAGATACTAAAATGTTAATGTGCTTAAATGTTGATACTGGAAAAAAATGAGTACCTCTATGCTACCCTGAATTCATCAAAAGAGGCTTACATACACAAGTTAGATTCTTAAACTGCAGTCCACATTCCCTCAGGAGTATACAATGACTTTCCCAGTAGCAGTGTGGGTCCAGACAGTTTGAGGGAATTCATTTCAGATCTTCAAATCCCTGATGTTCACTTCCTAAAATTCTAGACACTTTGGTAAGGCTGGTTCCATCTCTTTTACATTCTCATCTTGAATCTATTTCTTTTTTTTCCAAGATTATATCATTTCTCCCTTTTCTTTCCTCCTTCTAAGCCTTCCCATTTACTTGTGCTATGTGCTTTCAAATTTATGGCCATTTTAAAAATTGTCACAAATATATATTTATGTGTATATATATAATTCTAAATATAAAATGTAATCTCTTTCTCATGTATGTATGTATATGTGTACACATGCATTGCATGTGAATACAGGTGTCTAAATATGGCACATACGTGAAGGTCAGAGGACACATTCAGATATTGGTTCTCCCTTTTCACCTTGTTTGAGACAGGGTCTCTTAATACAGCACCTTAGATCACTAGGCAACACTACCAGCTGAGACAGAGGATCTTTTGTTGTTCACTACTGGTTACAAGCTACCCTGCAAGCTTCCATGGATTCTCAGATCTCTCCCATCCTGCTGTGGGGGTGCTGGGATTATAGATGCACACTAGTTTTTTTCTGGCTTTCTGGAAGTTGTGGGGATTAAAACTCAGGTATTCATACTCACATGGCCACTAAGCCATCTCTACAGGCCCCTTAAATCTATTATTTTGTATGACCTGGCGAGGCCCCCAAAGAACACTGAATTATTACTGATGATGTCAAGAAAGTGAGCCAAGAATGGGGCATATTAGCCTTTAATCCTAATATTCTAGAGGCAGAGGTGATCTCTGAGTTCAAGGTAAACCTGGTCTACAGCCTAGTACCATATAGTGAGATCTTGTTTCAAGACAAACAAAAAATGGTTTTGCCAGGTGGTGATGGCACATTCCTTTAATCCCAACATTTAGAAAACAGAGGCAGGCAGATCTCTGTGAGTTTCAGGCTAGCCTGGTTTATATAGCGAGACTCTGTATAAAATAAATAAATAAATAAATAAATAAATAAATAAATAAATAAATAACCCAACTTTAACAACTAGTAATAAATAGTATAATTTTTCACTTTATATCAGATAGCTTTCAATTCTTTTTGCCTAACAAAATTTAGAAGACAAGAAAACCAAGCTTTAAGTGAGAGAACACTGAAAATACTGTTTGTTTATAGAACAGTAAGTGGTATTTTTTGGCCTATAATTTAGAGTGAGTCTAATGAACCAAATGGCACTACTAACTATTCCTAAAGTCCTTTCATTCCAATTTATACAATTATACAAGGTTCTTCCATACTTCTAAGAAGAAACACAATTACAAAGATACTTAAACACTACTATTCTACCACCAGTAATATGTATCTTTGGTTTGTTTGTTTTTTTTAGGTTTTGTTGTTGGTTTTGGTTTTTAGAGACAGGGTTTTTCTATGTATCCCTGGATGTCCTGGAACTCACTTTGTGGACCAGACTGGCCTCAAACTCATAGATATACATACACCTGCCTCTGCCTCCCAATGCTGGGATTAAAGGTGTGTGCCACCACTGCCAGATTTGTATCTTTGAATATATGAACTAGTTGAAAATATAAACACATTTGTAGAATAACTTCATTTAATCAGTACTTCACAAAACTTGTAATATGCTTATGGTACTTTATACATTAATTCAGTTCAGAAAAAAACTTAATACCTAATAATAACAGAAGTATAATGTATGTTTTAAAAATTAAGTTGTATGAGAGAAGCATAATTAAATCCAAATTTAAGACAAAAAGAAAAGATATGAACCTGCTCAGTGTTAGAAGAGCTAGCTTGTGGATTTTTAAAAAAGATTTATTTCATGTGCGTGAGTGGTTTGTCTATATGTATGTCTGTGTACCATGGGCATTAAGTGCCCACAGAGGCCAGAAGAGGGAGTTGGATCTTCTAGAATTGGAGTTACAGGTAGTTATTAGATACCATGTGGATGGTGGACTCAAACCTAGGTCCTGTGTAAGAGCACCACATGCTCTTAACCACTGAGCAATCTCTTCAACCCCAGTTGGGCATTTTCTAACTGAAGATTAGTTATTGAGTATATAAGCAAAAAGGCTTGGAAAACTGAAATAACTAATATACCCATAGAGTAAAATAATATGCATTTGTTAAAATGAATGAACTGAATGAAGATGTGAGTGATAAAAAGAAGACTTGAAATATTAAAAGTTGGAAGGAGAACTAGGGGGATTGCCTATTAGGACAAGTTTTTAGGTTGGCTTGCCTGGCTATAATAGCTAGGAGAGAGGAAAGTGGTTTGTGGAGGAGAGCATATTTGTTATTGTATTGGCTTGTTTGTTGTTGTTTTTTTTTGTCAACTTGGAAGAGAGAAGGTCAACTGAGAAAATGCCTCCACCAGATTGGCACATAGACAAGCCTGCGGGGCATTTTCTTCACTGATTGATGTGGGAGCGTCCAGGTCACTGTGGGCAGGGCCACCCCTGGACAGGTGGTCCTGGGTAGTATAAGAAAACAACCTGAGCAAGCCATGGGAAGCAAGCCAGTATGCAGTGTTCCTCCAGGACTTGTGCTTCAGTTCCCAACTCTAGGTGCCTGCTTTCGCTTCCTTCAAGGATGGACTGTGGTAAGTACATGTAAATCAAGTGAACCCTTTCTTCCCCAAGGAGCTTTTTTGTGGTCACGGTTTTTGTCACTCCAACAGAAAAGTAAGACAGCTATTTTTAACAACTTGACTGAGATATAACTCCCATTCTATACAGTTCATCTATTTAAAGTGTACAATTCAACGACTTTGGGACTGGAGAGACTCATCAGTGGATAAGGGCATTGGCTGTTCTTCCAGAGGACCAGAATCTTACCAGAATCCCCTGGCTCCTATCACTCAGCATCATAGTTTTAAGTTCTAGCCATGCTGCAGCATATTTCAGTACAAGTTTAACTGAATTTCAGGTGCATGAGGACAACCATTTGAGAGGATCTGTGAGGCAGCTAAACATCTGGAGTCTGGGGAGTCATCAGGATCAGACATCAGAAGAGGTAGTGGTAAAATCTCAGGAAGAGGTGAGGGTAATTAAGGCCAACTAGGATAACTAACAAAGCAGAAAAACAAACAATACACTAGGAAATACCCTTTTTTGAGACAGGTTGGTACTAGCCCAGGCTATGCTGAAACTTACTGTGTAACCCAGACTGACCTGAGACTCATCAACTTTCTGTTTCAGTGCTGGTCACTCCTCTCAAGTGCTGGAATTACAAGTGTCCACCATCATACATTGTAGAGATGCTTACCTTCTTTAAGAATGTATGAAAGAAACTAGGTGTACTTGTCCATAATCCTAGTACTTGAGTATCTGGTGTTGGGAGGGTCAAGAGCTCAGGGCCAACCTGGGCTATATGGTAAAATATCACCTCAAAAAAAAAGGTTAAAAAAAAAAAACCATGTAACAGAGAAAGCACGCAATAAGATAGAGAAGCCAGTCCCCAGATCACAAACACTCAGAGGTGATGATGATGCCTCCAGGCAACATTTCCTTTATATGTTGACATGCTGCAACTCAGGAACTCAGTAAATTCTTGCTGATTCATTTGATTTTGGATCTTTGTCTTTGTGCTGTATGACCTTCAAGCTTTCTTTTCAACCCCCAAGGTCCCATCTCTAACTTTCTTTCCATGTGTTTTTATGCCTTTCCTAGCCATGGGGAGTTCTAGTGGGCACCTAACATATAGGGACTGAAGGAATACTGAAGTATGGCTAGTTCTAAGGATCTTTGTGCCTTCCTGACCAGATGCACAAGTGCTGAGAGTGTTTCAGTGGTGACCTTCTTACCTCTTACATTTTCATTTTTGTTAATTTTTTGAAATTAAAATATAATTACATCCTTTTCCCTTTCCCTTTCCTCCTTCAAACCCTGTTTTTACTAGGTTTGGGTACTATTTTGATATATAACTAGATCATCAAAAGTGTTTTGTTTTGTTCTGAGACAGGGTCTTATTCTGTATCCTGGACTCTCCTAGAACTCACCATATATTCCAAGCTTGCCTTGAACCCATGGTGACCCTCCTATATTAGTCTGAGATTACATGAGTGAGCCACCATACCCAGCTGTCCCTCAAGCTTTCTAAAAACTTCCCCCTGGAACAGGACTTGTTATGGGAGATACTTCTGAGTGCTAGTAGATTAAAAACAAGCCCTGTTCCAGGAGGTAATGGACATACATCCCTCATCATCCAGTTCAAATACAAAATTCAAGAATAAAGAAACCCACTATGGCCAGGCAACTGCAATGCATGCCTTTAATCTCAGCAAGTAAAAATACTTCTGATAGCTGGGCGGTGGTGGCACGCCTTTAATCCCAGCACTCGGTAGGCAGAGCCAGGTGGATCTCTGTGAGTTTGAGGCCAGCCTGGTCTACAGAGCGAGATCCAGGACAGGCACCAAAACTAC
>LZPO01063975.1:1472775-1493766 GCA_001675575.1 Neotoma lepida
AATTTCATGGTATCTGGACTACTTAATTAATCATGCATCAACTAATTAATAGCAATCTAACTGCTAAAAGAATGCCTTCTCCAACACCACAAAAAGCTAAAATGTGAAGAGATGTGTCTTAGCTACTGCTCTATTGTTGTGAAGAGACACCATGACCAAGGCAACTCTTATAAAAGAATTGTCTTGGGGGCTTTTAATTGGGATCCTGCTTACAATTTTAAAGGGTTAGTCCATGATCATCATGGTGGGAAGCAGACAGACATGGGTAAGAGCAGTAACTGAGAGCTTTACATACTGATTAAGAGGCAGCAGGCAGAGAGACACTGGGCCTGGTGTGGGCTTTTGAAACCTCAAAGCCCACCCACAGTGACACATCTCCTTCAACAAAGCCACGCCTTCTAGTCCTTTCCAAACAGTTCCACTAACTGGGGAATCAAGCATTAAAACAGATAAGCCTATGGGGCCATTCTCATTCAAACCACCACAAGATTCTACACAGATTAAGGTATCTTTCTAGGGCAGAATTTTTAAAGTTCCCTCTGATGCCAAAACTTGGCATATTAAATGATTTAACTACAGGCTGCAGGTGTGGCTCAATGGTAGAGTACTGTAGCCGGAAGTTTCTTTGGTCCTACCCGGCCCGCAGTCAGGACAGATCTCTCCCACTTGCATCCCTCAGCCGCTTAGTCCCAAGTAAACACACAGAGGCTTATATTATTTACAAAGTGTATGGTCTATGGGTCAGGCTTCCTGTTCGCTAGTTCTTATAATTTAACTCAACCCATTTCTATTAATCTATATGTTGCCACATGGCTGTGGCGTTACTGGTCTGCCGGCATCTTGTTGCTCCTTGGGCAGCAGGCTGGCATCTCCTCTCACTCTCCTTTCTTCTCTCATCTCTTCAGTTCGAATGTCTCACCTAACTTTATTCTGCCTCATCACTGGCCAAAGAGCTTTATTTATCTACCAATCAGAGCAACACATATTCACAGCATATAGAAAGACATTCCACAGCACTTCCCTTTTTCTGTTTTATCAAAAAAGGAAGGTTTTAACTTTAACATAGTAAAATTACATATAACAGTTACCAAGCAAGAATTACAGTTACAATATCTAGTCTATTTGTATTTGACAAATTTAAAGAAAATATTCTATCATCTATCCTATAATTGTGTCTAAAGTTTCATATTTAATTTATCTTTTATCATATCAAAATTATAACTATCTAGTCTTCAACTCCATCAAAGACCCCAGAAGGATATAATATTACCTAAGTAAACAGGAAGTGCATTGCAAGCAACTTCCATAATTCTAGAAATGACAGAGACATCTGGCTGCCTGGACAGTCATCCAAAGTTCCTCTGTAACATAGGGACATCCATCTTTAGCCTACAGTACAGGCCTAGAGTCTCTGGCATAGCTTTCAGTGAAGAAAGAAATTTTAAAGGCTGTTGTGTCCATTTTGGCAAAGTTCTTTAGTTGCTTCTGCCTGTGTCCTGTAGAATGTCTGAAAGTTTCTTCTGCAAAGCAGGAACCTGAGGAACCATCTTGTCTTGCAAAGTTCAGTGGTTACCTTCCTGTGGGTCCTGCACGTTCAGTTTATACAACATACTGTCAAGCAGTTGAGGCAAGGACAATTTTTTGCCCAGTGGCTAACTTTTGCCACAAAGAAAGCAAACTCCATAATGAGTTTCTTCAATGCCCATCATCCTCTTTGAAGTAACTGGTGCTGCCAGGAGCAGATGTGTCTAATTGTCCAGAAAAGTCTAAGTTTTTAAAACATTTTAAATGCCATATTCTGTAGATCTTTGAAGTTTTTGAAGATTACCTACCTAATTAAAATTGAAATATATCTATGTATATCTAGAAAACTGACATGACTATAAGTATGATTATCATAGATGACTAATGAATCTGTATTTCTTAATTATACATTACAATTTAAATGAGTTGCATAAATATAATACCTTAAATAAGAGTAGAAATATATATATATATACAGTATAACAAAATTAACTTTAAATTTGTATCAATAAACCAAAATCCATAGTAATATAAAATATGTAAGATTAAAGAAAAGGGGAAGTGCTGTGGGATGTCTTTCTGTATGCTGTGAATATGTGTGAAGAAAGAAGAAAGGAGAGTGGGGAGACACTGCGAGCAGCCGCCAGGAGAAGCAAGATGTGAAAGTACCCATAAGCCACGAAGCCATGTGGCAAGGTGTAGATTAATAGAAATGGGTTGAATTAAGTTGTAAGTGCTAGCTAGCAAGAAGCCTGAACCATTAGGCCATACAGTTTGTAAGTAATATAAGCCTCTGTGTGTTTACTTGGGTTTGAGCGACTGTGGGACCAGGCGGGACACAGGAAAACTTCCGACTACGGAGTACTTGCTTAGCATATGTAAGTTCCACAGTTCTATCTCCAATACCACACACACCCACACTCACACACACCCACACTCACACACACCCACACTCACACACACCCACACAAAATGATGTAAATGGTACCTCACACTCAGTAAACCCATTTGTGCAAAAGTGTCCTTAATTTAAGGAAAATGGGAGTCAACATTAGCAGAAACCAATAATTCTAGACTTCATTATTTTTAGGGCATAAAGACTGAGGTAAAATGTACTGATGGGACAAGTCATCAATTTTTCCACATAGGATATAGTTTTACAGTAGCACATGCTAGAGGGATACCTTAAAGATCTAGTTAGCCATAAGTACCTTAGTCTGGACTTGGCAGACAGAATAGCTGCCATGTCTCATTCCTTTCCCCAAAGGTTAGGAAAATGAAGCTCACCTGTTATGCAGCATGCTAATAGTAGGGTACCTAGTTCCATACTATACTCAGAGTTGGGCTTTGTTTAAATAAAAGTCTATATAAGCTTATCTGAAGATTGCTTGCAGGTACAGGCACTGACCAGATTGGAATAGGCCAAATCAACACACATATAATACTAAGATACAGGAACTACAGTCCAGCTTATGAAAAATAATATGGGAATCTATTATTTTGTAAGCCAATTAAAATGTTTTTTAAAAAGGAGCTATTCTGCATAGTTGTATAATACTGCTTCTAGAAGCCATTGCTTATAAAGCAAAAATACAAGTGCTAGGTATGCGATACTTCCTTACTAATTGTTGGCTAGAGAGGCTTCAGAGATTCCCGCAACAATACAAGCTATCACCATTCCTCTTGATTGCTTACCAGAACTAGATGATAAGATCTTATTGCTAAAGACTCTACACACCTTGGTTACAAGATATAAGAGAAAGCAAGCTGTAATTGAGATGGATGCTTCCTCCTTGCTGGCTAGATTTCTTAGTGCTGGATGCTGCTATGCAGGCTGCTAGAGGAGTAAAGGCATCAATGGTCTTATCAGCTGTGGACTCTGTATGCTACAATGCCAACTAGCCAGGCAAGATGTACCCACTGATACAATAGTGGCACAATTGTTATAGGATAAAGTAAGTGTTCTTGGACTGGATTTAAAGCCCACTCCATAGGAGGGAATACAAGTCTAGTACAGTAAACCCTGCCAAAAACCTATGGCTGGGAAGGTCATGGGTCCAGGGGCAGGGCTTACTACTGTTTAGCTAAATTTAACATGGCACCAAACTGAAGTCTAAATATTTATGCTTAAACTTATAGACAAATGATAGTCCCAGCTTTGATCAGAGCTTTTCTTTGTAGTGAATGACAGTAATAATGCTTCATATAAATGATGGTTGAATACTCAGAAATAGGATATTCATTTATGCCAACCCCTATAAGGCATAGGGAACACAGCAAAAGAGTGTGTGGAAAGAATGTAAGAGCAAGATAATAGGAAAGAGGACTGAAAATGCTATCTTCAGGACATGATAAAGCCATGTCAAAAATGATCTCACAGCAGCTTGCTTGCACTGAGCTTACACAAGACCAGGAGTGTCACTAGCCAATCATGGATCAGAGAAGGACTTACAGGACCCTACCCTCTGTGGTATTTTGAATGAGAACAGCCCCAAAAAGCTCATATAAGTTACCTCTGTAAGTTCATAGAACTGTATAAGAAGCATTAGGAGGTGTGGCTTTGTTGGAAGATGTCCCTGGATATAGGCTTTGAGGTTTGAACATACATCATTCCAACTTAGCATTCTCTGCCCTGTGCTTATGGATCAAGATGTGAGACCTTACCTATTGCTCCAGTGCCATGCTTGCCTGCCTGCTGCCATGTTCCCCGCCATGATGGCCATGGACTCTAACCCTCTGAAACTGTAAGTCCCAAACTAACTCTTTCTCCTATAAGTTGCCTTGGTCATGGTGCTTTGTCACAGCAACAGAAAAGTGACTAAGATATCCTCCCAGCTGAACTATTGGAAACTAATGGATTCTGGCGAAGAGATAATCATTGCCTTCAGTTGTGAGCTAAATGGTAAACCCATGAGGCTCCAATGGACAGTTGTAGAGCTGTGGCCACAGAGATAGTCTTGGTTAAAATAAATGATCACAAACAGAAAAAAAAAAGCAAAAACAAAAACAAAAGAAAACAAAAAAGGCATGAATGTGAGAAAGGGGAGAGAAGATGGCAGGGACAGAAGGGAGATAAGAGATAATGAGGAATCGTAGTAAACAGAATACACTGCATACATATATAAAATTGTCAAACAACAGTTAATCAATTTAAATGTTTTTTTTTTTTTTGGTTTTTCGAGACAGGGTTTCTCTGTGTAGCTTTGCGCCTTTCCTGGAACTCACTCGGTAGCCCAGGTTGGCCTCGAACTCACAGAGATCCGCCTGCCTCTGCCTCCCGAGTGCTGGGATTAAAGGCATGCGCCACCACCGCCCGGCTTAAAATGTTTTATTTAGTCAGGCATGGTGGTGCATGCCTTTAATCCCAGCACTCCCAGAGGCAGGCGGATCTCTGTGAGTTCAAGACCAGCCTGGTTTTGAGTTCCAGCACAGCCAGGACTACACAGAGAAGCCCTGTCTTGAAAAAACCAAAAGAAAAATATTTTATTTTAAAAAAAGGAAATAGAGTCCAGAAGAACTTGCCTAAACATCATTAGACAATGGAAAAGTAGTAAATACCAAACTTTTGGCCTCAAACTTGTGGTAATCCCCCCACCTCACATTGCAAGTGCTGAAATTACATTTACAACCCAGATTGTGCTTGGATGATATCTAAAGCATCAGAATAACAGTGAAAGGCAACAGAAAAACAGTCCTATGACCCATATTCGTTTGGCCTCTAACTTCAAAACTGCTATATTATAGGTCATTCAGAGTCTTTACTTAAATGTTCATTTCAAAGGTTAACTAAATGACAGAAATGCTAAAATATAAAGTTCAAAGAGCTGTGTTGTATAAAAATTCCCTCCAAGATTGAAATACTCCATCCTGCGGGGAAGCTCCTTGAGCAGGAAGTAAACAATTCAAGACAGCTTCAGGAAGTCCCTAAAACTGACCAGATTCACAAGGCCCCTTCCTGCCAGAGTAAATAATAAAAGCTAAGAGTTCCTCTCAGGTGGAAGAAAGCTGAGCTGCAAAGATGACTCTCAAATGGAAGTCAAGCTGCCAAGAAGACTCAAACAAGCTGAGTTCCATGGAAGACTCTCAGAGGAGGAAAGTTACAAAGAAGACTGGGACCAGACCAACTGCCTGCAAGAGTCAGAAACAAGCTGAGCTGCCTGGAAGAGGTTTAGACCAACTGAGGCACCTGGAAAGGATATCCTCCAACCTATTGAGCTGCCTGTCCACCCATGCTGGGGTGGGCTTTGGTGATGCAGCTGTCTTGGAGTCATTTCTGATCCTGTAAGTAGTCACTCACCCATATTCCTGTAAGTAATCCCAATAAAACTCACTGGCTCACCTAGTGGGACTTTGGTGGTATCTGTACTTTAGTCTGTCATAGGTTCCCTATCTGGGGTGGGTAGACACGTATGTTACATACATCTCCTCAGGAAAAGTTTTGTCATACAACAAGCTGGCATATTCAAATTGTTTCAGGTAGAATGACTAAAGGCATTTTAAGTTTAAATAGTTTCACACTTCTATCAGCATTAATCTTGAAGTTTTCATTCAACTATCATGCAATGTGAACTTTTTAAAAATCTAGGTTGTGTCTTAAACTAGATGAAAAACCTAATTATCTAACAAACATTTAAAGTCACTCAATATTTTTAAAAGGTCATTGTCAAACTAACCTTTTTTCTCCTCAGAAATGTTTCTGAATTTATTGGTAATAAATCCCCTTGGTCCAGCAAACCGTAAACACTGGTATTTAGCCTGAATATACAAGCTCTTCTGTACCAGATTGTGACTTAAAATGGGGCTGGAATCTGCCACCCAAAAAGTTCTGTAAAGGATCCAAAGAGAATTAAATGTTAAAAATACGGTTCCCCAATCTAGTCTATTAGTGTAACAGACAGGAGAATAATAATCACAACAGCCCTTGATTCTAGGCACCACAGATATTTTTAAAATGCATTAATACCAACCCTAAAGTATAATTTCTTCAAACTATATACTAGTTTATTTTTTGCATTATTTAAAAAAAACTTGGCTCTATAGAAAAAAGTTTTTAGAAATGGTTAGTAACAAGCCTAGGGAGATGGCTCAGTCAGTAAAGCACCTGTTAAGCAAGCATGGGGACATGAGTTCAGATCTCCAGTGATGGGGGGTTGGGTAGGGAGGTACTGATAGACAGATCCCGGGAGTTTATTAGCAAGTCAGCCTATTTGAATTGTTGAGCTCCTGGTTCAATGAGACATTGTTTCAGAAAGTAAGGTAGATCTAGTTTCATTCTTCTACATGTTAATGCTCTAGTTTCCCAATACCATTTTGTTGTAAGATATTATTTTTCTGCAGTGCCTTATTTTTTGGTATCTTTTAGCATGAACTTATATCCAGGTCCTCTATTCCATTGATCTGTGTTTACTTTTTTACAAGTACCATGCTGGTTTTATTACTATGGATCTGTAGTATAGCCCAAAATTATATATGTTGATACCTCCTACACTATTCTTTTTGTTCAGAGTTGTTTTGGTTATCTGTAGACAAATTGCTAAACCGTCTTATTAAATAAAACACACGGGGCCAGAAATCGGGTTTAAAGCTGAGAGATCAGAGGAATAGGACAAGCCACAAGCTAACCTCACCTCACCGACCTTCAGTCTCCAAAGAGACCTACTTCTTGTATACCCACGCCTATATGCCTTTCTGTTCTGCCATCTCATTTCCTCTCCACCCAGTTACATCACTTCCTCTTCCAGCCCAGCTCTGTCACTTCCTATCTGTCTGTACAGACCTCCAGACCTTTATAGTTAGTGCTGGGATTTAAGGTGTGTGTCACCGCGCCTGGCTCCGTTCCCAGTGTGGCCTTGAAATCACAGAGATCAAGACAGATCCCTGCCTCCCGAATGCTAGGATTAAAGGCATGTGCTACCATTGCCTCACTTCTATGTTTAATATAGTGGCTGGCTTTTTCCTCTGATCCTCAGATAAACTTTATTGGGGAACACAGATAAAATATCATCAGTTATCCTTGGGTCTTTTGTGCTTCTATATAAATTTTAAGATTGTCTTTTCTACATTTATGAAGAATGTCCCTAGAATCTATAGATTGCCTTTGGAAGGACAGTGATTTTTATAATATTGAATCTTCTGATCCATAAGCATGTGAGCTCTTTCCATCTTCTAGTGTCTTTCTCAGCTGTTTTCAGCATTGTCTTAAAATTATTCACTATAGAATTTTTTTTGTTTCTTTAGTTTATTCTCAGGTATTATGTGTGTGTGGTGTTCTGAATGAGATTATCCTAATTTCTTCAGTATGTTTGTCATTGGTATAGAGGAAGGCTACTAACTTTTGCATATTAATTTTATACTCTGTCACTTCACCAAAGTGTCTTCTCAGTTCTAAGAGGTTTATTTTGATGGAATATCTAGAGTCTCTAATCCTATCATTTGCAAAAAGGACTGTTTTGACTTTTCTTATTTGTATCCCTTTTATTTCCTTTTGTCTTACTGCTCTAGTGGAGATTTCAAGCATTATATAGAAGAGCAGTGGAGAGTGGACATCCTTGCCTTATTCCTGATCTTAGTGGGAATGCTTTGGGTTTTTCTCCATTTAGGATGATGCTGGCTAGGTTTGTGACATAAAGCCTTTGTCATGTTGAGATATGTTCCCTCCATCTCTAATCTCTTTATGACTTATTTTTTTAGATTTCTTTTGCCTGTATGTGGATATGTGCACTATATGAATACAGTGCAGCAGATGCCAGAAAACAGCACTGAATCCCCTGGAACTGGAGTTATGAATGGTTATAAACTCCCAGATGCTGGAAACCAGAGTCCTCTCCAAGAGTAATGAGTGATATTTGCTGAGCTATTTCTCCAACACGAACTCCATGACTTTTATCATGAAGGGCAGCATCGGTCATGTGATTCTATCTTTGTATTCATTTATGCAATGAATTACATTTATTGATTTCCGTATGTTGAACTATTCCTGTATCTCTGGAATGAAGGCAATGTGACTAAGACATATACATTTTTGATTTAATACAGAAAATATGCAACTATTGATTTATTTTATTTTACTTCTATGTACATCAGGTAGATTGAGCTTTATTTTTCTTTTATTTTTGTTGTTTTCTTCCAATTTGGTATCAGGACAATACTGGCTTTGTAAAAAAGTTTAGAAGCATCCCTTTCTTTTCTACTTTATAAAATAATTTGAACGTACTGGTGTTAATTTTTTTGGAAGGTCTATTAGAATTCTTCAATGAAATCATCTGGCACTGGAGGATTTTGGTTGTGAGAAGTTTTATTACTGCATTTTGTTTGTTTGTTTGTTTTTCAAGACAGGGTTTCTCTGTATAGACTTGGCTGTCCCAGACCTCACTCTGTAGACCAGGTTGGCCTTGAACTCACAGAGATCTGCCTGCCTCTGCCTCCTGAGTGTTGGCAATAAAGGTGTGTGCCACCACCGCCTGGCTGCTTTGTCTTTTTAGTTTACTTATTTCACCTTGGTCTAATTTTGGTAGGTCATATGCATCTAGAAATTCATCCATTCCTTTTAGTAGAATATATGTTTTCAAGGCATGTCCTTATGATTTTCATTTCATTGATACCTATTTTCATATCTCACTATTCATAACTAATTTCATTAATCTGAGTGTTCTCTTCCTTTGAGTTAATCTGGCTAAGGGTTTATCAATCTTCTTTATTCTCTCAAAGAACAAATTCTTTGTTTCACTGATTGTTTGCATTTTTGTTTGTTTCTGTTTCATTAATTTCTACACTGACCTTAATTATTTCTTCCCTTTTACTACTTTGTCTAGTTTTTTTCCAAAAGCCTTAAGATGCATCATTATTTGAGATCTCTCAATTTTTTTGATGTCTCACCCTGCACAATAGTCAACTCCAATGGATCAAAGACCTCAATATAAGATCTGGTACCCAGAATCTGCTAAATGAGAAAGTAAAGAATATACTTCAACATATAGGTCTAAGGGTTTTCAACATATAGGCATAAAGATTTTCTGAATAGGACTCTCATAGCACAGGAAATAAGGCCAATGACTGATAAATGGGATCTTGTGAAACTAAAAAAAACTTCTCTACAGTATGAGAAATCATTGAGTGAATGAAGAGGCAGCCCATAGAATGAGAGAAAATATCTGTCACCTACATATCTGACAAGAATTATTAACTAGAATATATAAGGGACTCAAAAATCTAAATTCCATAAAAACAAACAACCCAAATGGGCTAAGGGACTCAACAGAGGGTTCTCAAAAGAAGAACTATAAATGGCTAGAAAACACTTTTAAGTGTTCAATATACTTAGTCATCAAGGAAATGCATTTTAAAACTATTTTAAGGGCTGGAAGGAGGTAAGGCTTTCCAGAGGACCACAGTTCTGTCCCCAACATCCACACAACAGCTCACAACTGCCTGTAACTCCAGTTCCAGGGAATTTGACACCCTCTCTGGCCCCTACAAGCACTGTATGCGCATGGTATACAGACCTACATGCATGGAAAGCACTCATATACATAAAATTTAAAATAATAATAATAAAGTTACTTTATGAGTCTATCTCATCCCAGTCTGACTGGATGTCATCAAAGATACAAAGGACAACAAACACTGGCATGGTTGTGGGTAAAGGGGACCATTTATACAACACTAGTGGAAGAGTAAACAGGTATATCCACTTTAGAAATCAGTCTGGGAGTTTCTTAAAAAAAATTAGACTACCATATGACCCAGCTATACCACTTCAAAGAAATTTATATCCTACTACAGAGACATTTGCACATCCACAATCATGGTACCTCTATTCACAATAGTTAGGAAACAGAAATCAGCCTAGATATCCATTAACTGATGAATGGAAAATGAAACTGTGGTATGTACACATAATGGCATTTTATTCAGCTATGAAGAAAAATGAAAATAAGGAAAGTGCAGGGAAATGGATGAAACTAGAAAAACGTATTCAGGTAACCCAGGCCCAGAAAGACAATGCATGGTCTCTCTTATGTGCATATTCTGGCTTCAACTCTTTACTTTATGTGTTTGGGTATCTATGGAATCCAGGAAGCCAGAAAGTGGACAGTGGACACTGTTGCCTTAAGGGAGTGGGGACAGCAGCATATAGGCAAAATGAAAGTGGAGGGCGGAATACTGGGAACAAAACTGTTCAAACAGGGACTTTTAAACTGTGTTTTACTTTAACATGAAATCTTAAAGATAAGCAAGAAAGAAAACATCGCAGTTTAATAGTGACTGATATGTTTGTGTGAAGAGTTGACAAAGATGTGCTGGCGATTTTTTTATGTCAACCTGACACAGACTAGGGTCGTCTGGAAGGATGGAACCTCAGTTGAAGAACTATATATATATATCAGATGAGACTGTGGCATGTCTGTGGGGAATTTTCTTAATTAATGTTTGATGTGGGAGGGTCTATCTCACTGTGTAGTAGCACTCCTGGGCAGGTGGTTCTGGACTGTATATGAAAGTAAGCTAAGCAAGCCATGGAAAGCAACCCAGTAAGTAATATTCCTCCAAGGTCTCTGCTTCAGTTGCTGCCTTGGCTTCCCTTGATGATGACTGTAACCTGTAAGCCAAATAAACCTTTTCCACCCCAAAGATGATTTTGGTCAGTGCTTTTTCACAGCAACAGAAAAGGAAGCTAGGTCAGTGTGACATTATGGAAAGGAGTGGGGGGGAAAGAATATAAGAGCTGTAAGATAATGAGAAGGGCTGGGGAATGTCATTTCCTAATCATGATACAACCAAGGCAATCATAAACTAGCACATCTAATAGTCAGTTACAGATGGGAAAGAAGACCATTAGGCCCTATCACACACTGTAGAAACTAATGCACACTAAAGAAACTAACAGATTCTGGGAAAAGGGGAGGCATAGTACCCAGTTATGTTGCCACTGATGAACCCACCAGGGTCTAATGGATAGTTTCAAACCCAAAGTCACACATACAACACTAAACTCTGTGGGACATAAGACAAAAACATCATGAATATGGCAAATACATTTATAAGAAAGTAGGGGGCAGATGGGTGGGAGTAAAAGAAGATACAGTTGGGGCAAAAGTAACCAGAATGTATTATATACATATATAAAGTTGTCAAAGAAGAAAAATTATCAATAAAAGAAAAATAAGGTGAAGAACAACTAAAGAAGTCATCCAACATCTACCTCTGGTCTCCAAATGTGTGTACACATGCAACTGCAAGCACAAATACATACACACATGAAGTGAAAAGATAAAAGAACTTGAAATGAGTTCTTGGTATTCATCATACTAAAAAGCATATCTTCAAAAGTTCTAATAAACTGTTTATTTTTCTGATTTATGGTGATTATGTCAAGTACGAGTGAGGGGGAAAAGATATTAAGTAAAAATACCTATGAATCAAAACTTTTAAACTTTATTCCTGGGACTGGGAAGATGGGATTTGCCACTCTTCCAGTTGACCAAGTTCAGTTCCCAGCACTCACGTTGGGCAGCTCACAACTGCCTGCAACTCCAGTTCCAGGAGATCTAACATTTTTTGGCCTCCATGGGGGCCTGCACATATGTGCATACCCTCACAGACACTTAAATAACATACAATTTATTCACTTTTCTTTACCATAAAAATAGCAAATATTAATTGTATGAATGATGAAAACTAAATTCTGTCCTATATATTGTTCAGTATAGTAGACATAGAAGACTGTAAATATTTGTGGTTTTGATCTTGTCATTTTGTGCTGGAGGTGGGAAGAAGGCAGAATCTTTAGTTTTGTCAGACATAAACCAATCTTATGTAAACTTTCCCAACAATTCTACAAACCTCCCTCCCTTACTCATCCTATACGCTCGTTGGGGCCAGTTACATTTCCAAGCACCCTCTTAGAACAGTTTGAGAAGTGGCCCAGCCCACATGGAATCTACTCTGCCCTACTAAGTCTTAAATCCTTGGTAATTTCCAGAAGTAACTACATTACTATTTGAAAAAAAGGTTCTACTAGTAAAAATGAAATTCAAAGTCAAATCCTGATTAAACATCACTATTAAACTGGTAACTATTAAGTATAAATTCTAGAAATATTCATAGAAACCAAAACACTAGTTTATAGTTATTGTTTAAAATACCACAAAATAGCTTTTAATTTACTCTGCAACATTACTTCCAATATATAAGCCCATAGTCAGACATAAATGAAAAACAACACTTAATACCTTGAAAGATCTTTTAGAGCCTCTTCTGTTTTGATGATTTTCCTCAACTCTAAATATCTTCTGAGTAATGCCATCTTTTCTCTGCATAGCATAATTCTGAATAAAAAGTATTAATATGGGTTAATATACCTTAAGGGTTACTTTAAAAACTAGTCTCACCAATTAAGACATATATTTGAAGACCCCAAATCAGGGAGCATGGAGCTTACATACTCTTCTCTCATATGACCCATGCTAGTTTGTGAGGGGGCAGTTTTATTCATGCCTGTGAGAAGCGTAAAAAAAAAAACACTCTGTATAACACAATAATTCACTTTTAGAAAGTGGACTATAAATCTAGCATTGACTCATTGGAAAGAAAGAAACCCATTTGCCAGAAGGACTTGGTAAATGTTGTCTACTGTCCAAGAAAAACACAAACTCTCCACACTGCCTGTAGGCAAGTTAGCCTAACATAGACTTTAATCGACTGAAGGTGATACTCTTGCAATAGCTTGGGAAGGCCCAGAAATAAGAGAAAGAACTGCATTAGCAATCTAACTACAGAGAACCCAAATCCTTTAGCAGAAACAATCAAGACAGTATCCATTCTCCAGTTTCCTCTTTCTAAAATCAATAGTCTTATTACCTTCTACTTAATCCATTTCTGTGGAGTCTGGCCAGAGGGAGGATTGTACTAGGCAGCTGCTGACATGGCTCCTAATAATCTCCATCAATGATCCTTCTCTTTGTGGGCATAATCTAGTAGCTTGCTTCTTGTAATAACCATATGGTAAAGTAATGGGATATTACTTCTAAAATTAGGTTACAAACTGCTTTCCACCATTTAGTCATCACTTACAGAAGAGCTGTTGGCTATTACTTCATGATCTATTCTATAAGTAAATCTTTAAAATAGAGAGATTCGTGGGTTTGTGGGGGATGGAAATATGTAATAATTAAGCAGGCATGAGAGCTCTTACTGAAAATGACAATATCCTATTCAGGCACAGTGGCATATGTCTGTAATCCCAGCACTCAGCGGGTGAAGGAAGAAGGGTTGCAAATTTAAGGCTAGGCTGGGGTGTATAGCAAGTTCCACTGCTTAGCCTAAGCAACAAAGTGAAATTCTGTCTTAAGTCCAGCAAGTGAACTACAGTGATGACTAGAACACATCTTGAAGAATTACTAAAAATCACCAGATTATACACCTGAAATAAATGAATATTATAGTGCATAAATCATACTTTAATGAAGTTGTTACCAAAACATCTTAAGAAAATTAGTACTATAGTAAATGAAATTTCTACTAAATCAAGGGAAAAGCTTTCTTCTGTCATAAATTCTTTTAAAGCTCAACGCTGTTATAACACATAATAAAGTTACAAGCACTTTGAAAAGTATATATATGTACAAATATATTTATAATGTATAAAAATGAAAAACTTGAAATTCCAATCTTACTATGTAAGGTTTCTGAATAAATTTTCTAAAATTTGATTTTATAAAATATGGAGGCTTTTGAAATCCATCAGCACGAATAGTCTTCACCTTTGAAAAACTGGGACACTGATGATTCCTAATAAAGGGAAAGAAAGAATCTTGTTACTTTAATTAGTTACAGAGGAAAAAACTTGAGACACATAGCACAACAGTAAAATTTCAATGATCTGTCACTACTAAAATTATAAATGATAGTCATTAAGACTGATGTTTTCAACAAGCATTATTTAACTAAGCTGGAAGTTAGCAATAGAAGAAAATCAACATTCTTTGTACTAGGGGTCTTACTCTGAGGTCCAAGGACAGGATTTCTGGAGGCCATAGCTGACATATGGAAGGTTCCCCCGCCCCCTCAGGAAAAAGTATCACTGCCTCCCCTGCCCCCACTTCCTGAGATTCTTGGCAGAAGCATCAATGGCTTATGACCCAGCCCATTTTTCAGAGGTAAGGTAGGAGACTAGAACATGGTCACCTCACTGGCAAAGTTGTGGGCTCTCATACTGCAAAGGACAGGCTCCCAGCTCCTGACAATGTGAGGGATCTTGAGGTTACAATGGGCTCTCCCAGGTCTGCTTGGTAAGATCCCGGAAGCCTCATTTCTATAGCTCTTGGCAATTCCTTTCCTTGTTGTATTCCACATCTCCCCACAACACTAAGATCTTTCCTATGTCTTCTGCAGGCTTTGTTCCCTAGGGAGTCAATTGCCTTGCTTCAGCCCCTCCCATGAACTTTGTATGGGATAAAATTCAGTCTTCATGATTTTCCATGTCCTTTTTGCCCTGGCTCTTTATGACCTTACTACATGCTTTCCTCTAATCTCCCAAACACATATATTGAACTTTAAATAATTAACTGTGTATATATAGTTCCCAGCACATACCGTGATCTTTCCTGCTTCCACAACTTTGTACCTGCAATTCCTTCTGTGATCATTTCCTTCCATTTAGATTAACTTCAAAGTTCAGCTCCATTCGTACTTTGTCCAAAAATTTTCCTAAACTCCTCTGAGGTAGAATAGACAACTCTACTGTGACACATACAGCATTTAGAGGGCCTAACACCTATCTCTCCTATTTGTAGCTATTTGTACCTGTGTGTTTAATGGAATAAGCTTTGAATACCACTGTAGATGGTTTATTTGTGGTCCCATCACTGACCCCAGAACCTGACACAAAATAAGACTTAAGGGTCCATCAAAATGTTCAGAAACCTGTTGCCCTGATAAAATGTTTGTGATGTGATACTAAGTCAAAAAAGCAGTGTGTAACTGCAAAACTATACATTGAGGATAATTTCAGTACTTAAAAAGCACACATATATGCCTATAAAAAAGATAAAGGTCAAAAATAGACTAAATATTAAAAGTGCTCATTTCTATTTGGCAAAATTACAAATGCCTTATTTTTTTTGTTGTTTTTTTGTTGTTGTTTTTCGAGACAGGGTTTCTCTGTGTAGCTTTGCGCCTTTCCTAGAAGTCACTCTGTAGCCCAGGCTGGCCTCAAACTCACAGAGATCCGCCTGCCTCTGCCTCCCGAGTGCTGGGACTAAAGGTGTGCGCCACCACTGCCCGGCATGCCTTATGTTTTAAAAATCCTCTTTGCAAAACATATCCAATAAAGCAATACAGGTTGAACATCCCTAATGTGAAAACCTTAAATGCTCCAAAATCTGAAGTCTTCTGAGAACCAATATGAAAAATTCTACACCTGACCATATAAGACAAATCACAGTCAGAACATACGTACATTAAAATACTGTATAAAATTTCCTTCTGGACCCTAGGATGACTGTAGAATAAAATAAATTTGGGTTTTGCCCAGTCACTGGGCATGCTTTAGTGAAACATTTTACTATTAGGATAAGAATTTGTANCTCTATTTATGTTCAAGCTATCTGTGTATTATCTCTCCTGCAGTTGTACATCTAATGTTTTAATAATAAAAAACGAAAAAAATTTCCTTCTGTATACGAATGAAAGAACATAAATGAATTTCATGTTTAGTTATGCCCCCCCTCCTACCCACAATAGCTGATTATATATATGCAAGTACTCCAAATAATCTAAAATCTGAATCATTTATGGTCATGAGCATTTCCAGTAACACTCAGACTATAGTATCTAGAATACATAAAGAACTCTTAACATGTTACTATATTTTATTATTGTGTGTAGATGACATGTGGAGGTCAGAGGAAAATATGTATGTCTCAGGTTCTCAGGTTTGGTAAAAGTACGTTTACCCACTGAACCTTCTCACTGGCCAGGTATGGTATCATGCCTTTAATCCCAGCACTTGGGAGGCAGAGTAGATACCTCTCTATGAGTTTGAGGCCAGCATGAGCTACATAGTGAGTACTAGGCCAGCCAGGACTTCATAGTGAGACCCTGTCTCAAAACAAAAACCCTACCCACTATTATACCTCAGCAATAAAGACTTTAATTTGATTATAAAATGGGCAAAGGATTTGAACAAAACTTTCTCCACATAAGACATATAAACGGCCAAAAAGCATATGAAAAAAGTTCATCATTAATCATTAGGGAAATGCAAACCCAAACCACAGGGAGGTGCTATCTTACATTCACTAGAATAGAAAGGCTACAATAAAAAGATGGCATACTTGAGTGTTCCTAACAGCACTACTTATAAAAGGCAAAAGGTGGAAAACCCACAAATATCCATTAAAAAAAAANAAAACGAACAACCAGGTAAATACAATGTGGCATATCCAAAGATATTCCAGTCTTGAAGTTTTTAAGGAAAAAAACATTGACATACGACACGACATGGGTGAAACTTAAAAGCATTATGAAAGTAAAATAAGCCATAAAATGAAGTGATTTTTTTCTATAATTCTTACAGCTCATTTTCTACCCTGCATCCATAGTAATCCTTTTAAAATTTAGAGATTATGTCTTTTCTTTAGTTAGAACCTCAAATGTTTCTAATTTCACTCACTGTAAAACTGTGGGAGCCCATTTTTAGGTTCCTTGTGGCTTTACCCAGCAGGTCTGTAGAGAGGATGATTGGACCACGGGCCTGAGTGCAGGTGTCTAACATGGTCTGCATGTGGCTGTGCTGGGGGAAGGTCTTCTGCTCCACCCCTTAGTTTTTCTATAAATATCCTGGGGCAGAGACAGTCGGGGCCGGTGAAATAGGTTCCAGGCCCTCTCGAGGCTATCCTGTATTTCTATCTTTTCTCCACAATCTAAATCCTTCTATCTAATATTTCCTGCTACTCTCACCCAAGAAAACTCTAGGGAACTGTGGGGTTGGTGGGTAGCCGCCCCACATAAAACAGTCTTCTTCTCCTTCAAAGTCCTTCATGATTTAACCTCATCTACTAACTTTCAACCTTTTATATGCCTTGTATACTTTTACATATCTCTAAGTTTATGTAGGTGCAGGCATACATGTGCTACAGGGCATGTATGAGAGTCAGATGAGGACCTAGGGTGTCATTCTTCACCTTCCTCCTTGCTGGAGACCAGGTCTCTTGTTTGTTCACTGTTGCTTTCAAGCTAGTCCACAAGCCTCCAGTTATCTTGTCTCTGCCTCCCATCTCCCAGTAGGAGCACAACAGGATTATTGTGAGGACCTAAATCTAGGTAAGGCTTGTTCAGCAACTGCTTTGCCCACTAACACATCCCCAGTCTCCCTGTCTTCTTTCTACCATACTGTAACCCTATTAGACATAATTCTAGTTCTTAGCCAAGAAGAAACATGTTTTTTCCTTAACATCTTTGCATCTAGTTCCCTGTTTTGAAGTACTGCACTCTCAGGTATGATGTAGCTGGCTGACTCCTTCAATCGATTCATATGCCCATTAAAATTGTAAAACCATATCACACAAGTCACTCTTCCTGCTGAATTTCTATTTCTACCTTAGTTTTTAATCACTCCACTGACATTTTCTTCTCATACCATTAAGTTCCACGTGCCAAAAATTCAAGAGCTTTATATAGTTTTCATTGTCTCCCCAACACATAGAAATGTCACTTAACAACAAAGAAATTATATATCTCTTGTGTATAAAAAGACCTCTATGAAGTTTACCCTAGTTTAGTATAAACTGTCTTTCCCCATAAGATCTTTAGTGAAAAATAACATTTTGGTAGTTTCATGTCCTTTTGAAGTTCACTGATACAATTTTTAAGCTTCATATTTACACACAGCCCATACCTATATTAACACATCTCAATTACATTGTAGAGGACTTAGTAACTCTGGTTAGGAGGAGGAGAAATCATGTGTCAGAAGTCTTGGAGACATCATAAGACCTGCAGACATCAAGGTAAGATATTGGTCATACTGAGGAGCCAATAGAGAACAGCAAGGTCATACACATTGTATGGGATGCCAAAGAATTAAGCTTGTTGGCAAAGGATCCCAAGACATTGAGGAATAGTAATCCAGATAGAAATGCCTTACAGCTAAAGTATCATTGGCCCCACCTACTGCTCTATAAAGTCTTTACACATTCAACAAATAAGGACTGAGCTCAGGGCAATGAAATATAGTGGTGAACAAACACAGAGAGCCTTCGTATAACTTACATGTTAATGGAAATCCCCTAGGAGGATCACTATATCCTATGATTTAAGACATTATGCTTTATCTGAATTTCTCTAGAAACTACATACTGAAATTTACTTAAGCAAAAATGAGACCAAACTTTGGCAACTTCATTTGGCAAACTTCATTTCTAAGATAAAAGGGTAAATTTTACTTTAATAAGGAAAATGAACTGAGTCAAAGATGAAGAGTTCTATATCATGTAAAAATTTTAAATTTCATGTTTATTTGGACTGTGTGTTTGTATAGGTGTATATATTCATGTGTAAATGTGTGCATGCCCCTGCTATGATACACATGTGCAGGTCAGAGAACTACATGTGGGATTTGGCTTTCTTCTTCCACATGGGTTCCAGAAATTGAACTCAAGCTGTCAGCCTTGACAGCAGGCACCTTTACCCACTGAGCAATCTCCCCAGATCTGGTATCATTTTAAAAAGCAAAAGCAAAAAAACCCACAAAGAACCCCACAGATGTTGGTAAAGACATGGACAACTGAACCTCTCACACATTGCTGGAAGAGTGTAAAATGATGTAGTCATTTTTGAAAACAGTTTGGCAATAACCATAACTCAATTCTACACGTAGGTATATAGTTAATAAAAATGAAGACAGACCACACAAAAACTTGCACACAAAATGTTCACAAAAACACTATTTATTCACAATAACCAAAAAGTGGAAACAAATCAAAAGTTCATCAACTGATAAATGGATAAACAACGTATGACACATCCATACAATGGAGCATTATTTAGCCATAAAAGACATTTTTGTGCTATAGCATGGATAAACTTTTAATACATCCTACATAAAATAAGAAGTCACATACAGCCAAACATTATATTACTGCATTTATATAAAATGTTGAGAATAGCCAATCTATAGAATGTACAACAGTGGTTGCCAGGGAAGGGAAAAAGAAAAAATGGGGGGGGGGTTCCACAGCTGGGTACACTGTTTTCTTCTGGAGTGACAAAATATTTTTGAGATAAGTGGTTCTTATACAACTCTGTGAATATAGTAAAAACAACCCAATTGCTTACTTATAAAGGGTGAATTTTATGGCAAAGAATACTGAAATTTTTAAAAATTCTCCTGTTTCATACTACAACACTGTCCTCAAAGTTAACATTAACAAACTTAATGCTAACCAGCTACATTTTGCTTAATCCTGATCATCATTATGAGGTAAGCATAGGTCTCATTCCTATTTCACAGAAGAAGAAATAGAGGCTAGGTAACCCTACCTACCCCAAGTCATTCACATAGCTAGGATTCTTAGAGCTGGGCACTGAACCCAAGTAGAATGACAGCATTCAAGCTCTAATCATCTCAAAGGGTAAAGATATGTCCTGGAGCATTTATGATATAGTTATCATCATAAATGTTTAAGAAATCCTATTTCTTGTTACACTGTTTTCTAAAGCTTTTTCAGCCAAGAAAAACACAATACACAGCTTGTTACTTGAAACACAGTAATACTGTGTATTAAGCATATCATATTAGGAAATTGGTAACTTTTGCCCAGCAAAGGGCAAGATTTTTATATCTTCCAATTGTTTTATATGCCAAAACACATAGTTTCACTATCTTTTAATCAGTCCCAAACTTACTATCAAAATCAAGTCCAATTAAAACAAGCTCCACATATTTTGACTAAGGCTGGTTAGGTGTTGAGTTGATTTAAAAAATCTAGTCAAATATTTAAATGTTTTAAGAGTTGGTACTAAGGATTATGGAAAAACAATTAGCACTATCTCTTCCTATTCATATCCCTGCTTCTGAAGAGATTCAAATTGATGAAGGACTCTTGCCCAAACTAGATGTTGTCTCATTCAATTACTCCTCATAATCATATGGGATCACATAGTTGCCATAGGTTCCACCAGTTCTCAGAACTAGAGGTAGACTGGGGACAATTTAGATGACTAAAGACCCCTGCAAAGAGGTGTGAGGTTGAATACAAAAATGTGATATGATGATGATCTCTTTGCTGTACATGGCATAGCTTCTAAGATGCCAGTGATTTAATAGTATAGCTGCCCTTGCAGAATAAGCTGGTCTTATCATTATAGTATAGAGAGATTCCTAAAGATTCATAAAATTTGTTGACAAACAGTTTGTAAATGGGGAGAGTCAATGAGATTCAAATTGAGGTCTCCCTCTGCTGTTTC
>LZPO01063975.1:1533314-1547061 GCA_001675575.1 Neotoma lepida
CCTCGAACTCTGATTGTATATGTTAAAAGTGTGAGTTTTATAGTATGTCAACTCTATCTCAAGATTTTTTTAATTTATTTGAGTGGTTTTATTTTTTTGAGGTCTGGTCTCTCTACATAAGTTAATCCTGGTAGTCTTGGAATTCACTACTTAGACCAGGCTAGCCATGAACTCAAAGATATCTGCCTGCCTCTGCTTCCTAAATGCTGGGATTAAAAGTGTGTGCCACAATGCTCAGCTCAGTTAAAAAAAAAAAAGGTTTCAGGGAAAAGGCAGAATTCCCTCTGTAATTAAGCATAATCAGAACTAGGATTCCCCCTAAGGGTCTTGGCTCTTCACTGCTATAAGCAGTAGCATTTTTTTTTCCTGTTCTTGGTGGCTGAACAAGTCAGCCTCCCCTCAGGGCACCAATCTGGGGCCCTGAAGTTAAAGCCAGCTCTGTCTAATTCCAGCTGTGTGTTTGGGGATAAGTTACTCTCTTGTATCTACCTACCTCATGGCATGAACAAATCTGAACACCACACTGAATAACAAAGCTTAGTGTATGCTGCCTGTCATTACAGCATACTCACACAGAATCCTGCAGCTCAGTGAACTTCTGTGCCCCACTTCCTTAGTGCAGCACATCCTGGAGCAATTGGCAGCAGGATCCTCAGAAGAGCCCCTCAAACTTTGTATTTAAATTTTGTTCCACTGAGCATTAAACCACAACTGGGATCCACACCTTAGAGGCTTTTTCATCTCTTCACTGTAACTTCTAGGCTCTTCTCCCACTCCATTCTAGAACCTAAACATCGGTGACCCTCTGGAAACACTAAGTCACCTGTTACTTTTGTACAGGTTTGAATTCTCCAGTTTTATACAAAATTAAATGCTAATGTACCTTTACTCTTGCTGGTTTCCACTGCTATTTCCAATACTATTCTAAATTTCTCTATCAGACTATACTATTTTAATAAAAGTTTTATGCATTTAATGATTTGCTGGGAGAAATCTCACTTTCTAAAAACTTAAGTTTCTTAGTTTTGTTTTCTTACATAAACTGTACAATTAATTCTAGTTTTGTCTGAAAGAAATCCCATTGGTGAGTGCCTCCTCCCAATATTAATCATCTTCACATGCACAGATTTTCCCATCTATCCTAACATCCCTTGGTCAAGCTTCAGAAAGTTACTTCTTGGATGTGAGGGCCATCTGACTGTCATCCTGTTGATCCCCATGGTTGATTCAGCTGATATAGCTGGCTAGGCAGGTGTCCTGTTTCTCTCTCACTGGTCCATGTTTGTCCCTCCTTTAGCTTTGTGCTTGCATGACTGAAGATACTGACTTTCCCTGACAGAGGACAAGCCTTTACTCATGGTATAGAGCAGCTGTGCTTCTCTGCTAGAACCTCCAACTGAGTTCTCAAGAGATATCGATTTCTAGGAATGTTATGGGATTTACAGAAGTCTTTAAAAATTCTAACACATAAAAACCAAACTCTTAAATTTTTCTTAATAGTTGCCATCCAGTGAAATTATTGTTTTCAGTTGTTCCTTCCAGAGTTCTTGGCTGGAAGTGTACAGCAAAGTCGTCTTCTTTCTACTGTTTCTAAAAATTCTCCCTTTCTTTCATGATCAGGACCCCTGAACAATGCTGAGAAGTGAAAATTGGAGTTGCCTTGTGCGCTGCCCAAAATAAAATGTGTATACTTAAAAATGAATTTGTTTTTTGCATTATTTCTAAATTTGGTCTCTAAAAGCACTTAATAGGTCAGCAGAACCTGGAAGTGCTGTGATGACTGGGCCCTTAGCTTCAGATTGCTCTGGAGGAAGTCACCATGAAGGTTCAAAAGTCTAATCCCTGGGTTGGTACCATTATTCAGGGAGTTGGAACAAGCCTATGGTCATGTGTTGTGAGTAGGTATTTTCTCTGACTAGAAATACCCCTTCCCTCAAGGGAAGGAGTCTTAAAAGTCTGATGATGTAAGCAAAAATAACAGACTCTTGAAATTTACAAGATTCACAAGGCCCTTTAAAGTTATACAAACAGGAAACAATTGTTGGTGACAGCAGGCTCCTGTGACTAAGCTGTCTGCAAGTGACTTGTAAGAACATGTAAAACTCCAGGGACTGAGTTTTTGAGAGTCATCACCACATTGGGGTAGTCTATCATGTGATACAGTTACCTTTCATTCATCTGTGTGCCTGTAAATAATCCCTCATCCATACACCTGAAGGAACCCCAGTAAACTCATTGGTTCACCAAGCAAGACTTGGGTTTCTGTCATTGTCAGTGCCTATCTTGGGTGGACAGTCACTTGTTCATGTCTCCCCAGGAAAAATCAGACCACAAGTACATAAAAAATCAGGTGTGGGTTTCCACATCCTTGGAAGTAAGAACCAATATTCCCATTACAATCATCTGAATGCCAAACTGCTCTGTCAAAAGTCTCTTCAATTATACCACAATTAGCTATTTCTTTACTCAGCTAACAACTGCTTGTATGAAAGCACAGCAACCTAACCATTCTCTGAAGTTCATCACGTTGCAGGGACACCAAAGCCACAGCTGGCTCCACTTGGCAATGACAACTGAGGAATTTTTAATGAATTTGACAGAGAAAGAACACCTACGCAGAAATCAACTGGTCTTTTTTCTCTACCTGGTTTCAGGTTTTAAAAATCTGAGTTGGTTTCAGAAAGTTCCTTTACTGAGTGTACAGAAACAAAACACCAACAAGCCATCAGACTTTTCAACAAAAATGTATTTAACCTTAAACAGAATGTACACATCATGCAAATGAGGCATCACGTGATAACAATGGTGCCATGTGGTACAATGGAGCTCAATGAAATGGACACTTAGCAAAATAAAGCTTTAAGAAAAATGGCCAGCTATTTTTTAGATGTCAGACCATGCTATCATTTGTGTGCTTTTCATAAAAGATATATCTCCTTTGATATTCATCAAGGCCAATGGCACAATATTCTTAGAGGTATGCATTTTATTTAGACTGTATCACATAAACATACATAGCTTCTGAGACTAATATATTCTTAAACTGTACCAGCTTTAAAAGTGCAGAACAAGATCACTACTGAGAATTGTTTATATCTCCTGGTTGTAAATCTCAAAATTAAGGATCTTTTCAAAAGGCTTAAGGTACAAGTCAAAACAAAAAGTTCCAAAGAAAAGGTCATTTTAATAGTAAAGCTACATTTCACCACAAGAAATGAAAAATTTAAATATGGCATTATATGGCATAAAATATAGGAGTTATACATTCTAGTGTCATTTTTCCTTGTTCAGACCCTTTTAATGTTAAAGTCTACTAAAGTGACATACTGGGACCAACTTGGGACCCCCTTTCAAAGCACTGTGACTCTTTTTTATTACAGTTAAGCTAACATAGGAGCAAACAAAAAGAAACTTCCAAGATCCAGCAAACAATAGCAAAACCATGAAAACCACCACCTGCAGGAGAGTTTATTCATTCAGCTGAAAAGCCATTCAATGGTTTGGAGTGACAATTTGGAGATTTTAAAGGTGTCACATGAAAAAAGTCCTTGCTAGATTCAGTTGCCCATGTATGCATAAGCGGAATATGCATAAGGGAGAAAGAAATAATTGCCACTATTTAATTATTTATTCAACCAAACTTATTTCTTTAACACCCAAACAAGTAATGTGAGATAATGCTCTGCAGGTGATGAAGCTTGATAATAAAAATAAAAGAACAGAAATCTGAGAGGGAGAGAAAAAAAAGAGGGATATAAGCAGCCCAGGTTGAGTACATGTTTAACTAGAGTGTGGATAAATAGAAGATTTTTATAGGAAGACACATCTAAATGTCTATGTGCTCCAACTCTGGGAATGCAAGTATCCTAAAGTGAGGTTCCCAGCCAGCATCACACAGGTTATGATATCAGAGAAGGACAAGGAAGTGCTTTAGCAGCAGCTGAAGCTCATAAATAGAACCATAAAATGAAACTTTTCTAAAGCCCAACAAGGCAAAAATCTCAAGGTTTCTACCGAGAGAGGCCAGTGTTTGCCAAACTACCTAGGAATACAGTTACATTCTGATCTAGTAATTTGGAATCCAGCGGTTAAGGGCGAAAGAAGCTTCTTCAGGTGGCTAGCAGCTCAGATTTAACACCGACAGCTTCATGAGTGATCCAAACACCACCTGTGTCAATTCAAAAGCAAAACCAGGTAAGATCAAGGCAGAAACCAAGTATTTTGCACTCTTCCTTGGCTAATACAGTATTTCTCAACAGAAAGAGAGTAGCAGTTTTTACAGAATCATTCTTTTAGTAGGGTCAGATGTTCCTCATATGGGACTTCTTGAAAATCAGGAGAGATTTTCTGCCCTTGAGTGAAAAACAGTTCTCTACTGAGGAAGTAGGCCTGGTGCACACTTTTAGGAAGGATGAGGGAGGGAAGAATGGGATACTCCAAGCCACCAAGATTGTCCTTGCATCCAAACCTTAAGGTGTTTAATGTCTCAAGCACTATGGCAATAAACCACCTTTAGTTTAGAAGGATTTGGGAACCAGTCTAAACCTCATGAGAATACGCAAGCAGTGTGAATAAAGTGATTCAGTCAAGATTTTTTTCTTTTAGGATATTTCTTTTAGCTAAGATGTGGCAAAAATATTAGAAGCCTTGAACCTGCTGTGCATAATGAGTTTACTAGCTAGTGAGGTAAGTGAATTGGATGGAAGTTAATTAAATCAAGGTATAGTAACAACAAAAGAAACCTCTTTTTTAAATTACTCTTTTTTTAATTATTTATTTTTATCTTATGTGCATGGGTGTTGGGTCCCCTAGAACTGTAGATACAGACAGCTGTGAGCTGCCATGTGGGTACTGGGAATTGAACCCAGGACCCTGGAAGAGCAGTCAGTGCTCAAAACCACTGAGCCATCTCTCCAACCCCCTGAAGAAACCTCTTAATGAATACTAAGCCATGCAACTGTCAAGGAGACAGAATGTTCAGATGAATTTGTGTTTTCAATGTTCAAGAAAGCAGCCACTCTTTCAGAAGTTCAAGTTCATTCTAGTCTACATAGTGAATTCAAGTCCAGCCTAGTCTATGTGAGACCCTCTCTCAAAATATTAAAAGTGGCTTGTCATGTATTTCCTCTTCTGTGTCAAAGGGCTCCAGGGACTCTGCAGAGAACTGACTGAAGGAGGCTCTAGAGCTCACTGTCTATACTATAGATTCTATAGGCAAGGACTGAGGTCAGGTGGAAATAAGTACACAAAATATAACTTTATGGCCTTTCCCACTCTATTACTGTATTTGATTAAAAAATTAGACTAAATCAGTTTAGGCATCAAATTTCTGTTAGAATACAGCACCATAAAAAATAAAGTTATGGAATTCTGAGAACCTTTTTAAGCGTCTACAATGACATGAGGGCTGAGAAGAAGGCTCAATAGGTAAAAGTGCTTGCTATGCAGGTATCAGTATGAGTACAGATCACCAGCACTGACATAGAAGATGTACATGGCCATAAGTACCTGTAATCACAGTGTGGGGTGGGGGTGGGGTAGGAGGATTGCTGTAGCTCATTGTTCAGATAGCCTAGTCAAAAAAAGGGGACGTCCAGGTTTAGTGATAGACCCTGTCTCAAAGGAATAAGGTGGAGAGCAATAGATGAAGACATCTGTGCACACTAAAGCAGACACCATACATACACACAAAAAAATTAAAATGACAGAAGCAATAGGAATTACTAACTTCTCCAAGGATTTGATTATAGACCCTAATTATGTTTGCATTGTTCAAAAATAAGTCCTAGGAGTTGGAGAAAATGGCTCAGTGGTTAAGAGTGCTTACTGCTTTTGCACAGGACCTTAATTTGATTCCCAGTACTCATGTCAGGAAGCTTACAACTGCCTGTAACTCCAGATCCAGGGGGAATGTGATGCCTCTGGCCTCAGAGGCCTTTACTCCTGTGTATATGCACACACACTTAATGTTTTTAAAGTCTTAAACTGAAAATCAATCAAATGTGAAATATAAGTGTACACAACTGTATAATGTATCTAACTGACAAAGACTCTCACATGAGAGTGACTGGTGTTGTTCAGTAGTAGAATATGAGCTTAGCATGTAAAACACAGTAGAGAGAGGGAGAAAGGGAGAGAATGAGACCCCAGAGGCCAAAAAGATAGACTGAGCAATCACGAAAGAGTGAGCATCAGTGAGAACAATAGCACTTTGACAACAAAAGAGCTCAGTGGTGGGGGAAACCTTCAGGACACAAAAATGAAGTTCTTTCTTCTCTCACCTCAGCTGTGATCCAAAATCAGATGTGTGCTTGGGAAGAATCCAGAATAGGTCAATAGAACAGCGGACCATTTGGCTCATCACTCAAGTCTGTGTGAGTGATTATAAGTAGAGTATGGGAAGTCACTTAAGGAAACTAAGAGAAGTTCACTTTGGTAGAACTACCCTCAGCATTCTCTCCTGGCCTCTGAAAAAGATGCTACCTAAAATAGATTGGCCATCAAACCTTCTCAACCTTCCTACCCACAGCTCCAAACAACAAGGACAACATGAGTAGGATACTACATTAGGGATTCACATAGAAAAGAATTACTTAGAATCCTTCTCAATTTTTGTGTGTGCTGCAATAAATACTCATGTTTGTAATTTTCAAATAAAATTGGTTGTCCAAGAGGCTGGGTGGTATTTTTCTGATCTTTACAAATCTCAGTTGGGGAATTATAGATTTAGAGTATCGTTAAAAGACTGTACCTTTCATTAAAGGAATGCTGTCCTTGTCAACAGAAGGTGTTCAGAGTGGTTTCTTGCCCGGGACTGTTAAATCCTTCAATGAGGTTTTTGTTACAGTCATCAAGGCTGAGATTTTCACTGGATTTCTTGGGGAACGTTGGGGGGCCAGTAAAATCTAAGATATCTTGAAGTGCCCGGGCATTACCAGTTCCATTTTGGTCCAGAGACATCCCAGGAATCATTTCACTCACTGGTGAAAATTCTGGGATGGAGATAAGCTCTTCTTTGGAAACAGGACTAGAAGAGATGGGGGAGACAGAGAATGAGAGACAGAGAGGAGAGAGAGAACATGAACTTCCCCCCCCTTTTTTTTTCAAGACAGGGTTACTCTGTGTAATAGTCCTGGCTGTCCTGGAACTCACTTGGTAGCCCAGGCTGGCCTCGAACTCACAGAAATCCGCCTGCCTCTGCCTCCCGAGTGCTCGGATTAAAGGTGTGCACCACCACTGCCCAGCACTTCCCTCTTTTTGTGTGGTTTTGCTATCCTGCTCTTATGGAAAAGATGAGTTAAGAAACGAACAAGTGAGTTCACATCTGGGAAGCTGGTAGACACTAGACACAAGGTCCCTGTAGATGAGAACAAAGGAAACAGACGGGCAGGGCAGTGAAGAAGAGAGAGCTCAGTGTCTGAGGGTTGAAAGGAAAAAATCTACAGGCACCACCACATTACTGCAGAGAAGCAATACCCTCCCAGAGCTTCTAGGCTGGGACATTCCAAGAGCAAGTAGGGGCTAAAAGTTCAAAGTGAGCTGAAAAGGGCTCTAATTTGCACTGGGGCCTCCTGGTGCTGCCCTTCCAGCAGTGTTGTCTATGGTGAGCTGCTTTACCTGTCCCTGGCCTCAGTTTCCTTCCCCCTATAAAATGGGAAGAAGAGTTATTTCTTCCTCCCATCACTCCTTTGAGAGATAAGTAACTATGCTGAGAAGAGTTGATGCAGAGCCACATGAAGCATTGTGCTTAGTTAAGGTTGGGGAATGGGAACATGGAACCTACTCTCACCCTCAGTAATTACAGACCCAATTTCACCCACTGCCTCCTTTCTAAAACTAGGCTTCCAATTCACCCTGACTTATCTAGATGTACCCAGCTAAGGCCTGCTTTTTCTTTATTTCCTTTCCCTAGAGATGGGAAGAGTTTCACCGCTGCTGTCTGCTGTAGGTATAGCAAAGGAGCATATCCAGGTCCTGAAGACTAGTAGGCTAGGAATTAAGGGCTTATCTCAGGAAGACTCTTAACATCTAGAATAAGGCTGATATCAGGCTCTTCTTCCTTCATGAGATCTTAGACAAGAATCTAGAAAAACCGGTAGATTTGTAGAAGCTCAAAGGATCTACGTCCCTCACATCAGAGCCAAGTTAAGGCACTGTAACTGACCTAACATCTTCACATATCTGGGCAAGCTGCCTTATTAAGTAGAAACAACTGGTCCCACCTACACCTTTCCCCACCGTTCCCCTTATTTCAACTACTCAAGAACACTGAGAAAATCTGGGCATGGTGGCACATACCTGTAATATCATCACTTAGGAGAATTGAAAGTTCAAAGTCATTGTGAGGTACATAGTGATTTTGAGGCCAGCCTGAACTAAATGAAACTCTGTCTCAAAAACCCACGACTACCACCATCAACAATAATAAAGAACATGGGTAAGAGAATGCCACCATAAGCTTACATGTGGCTCCAGTAGACACCTTTCTCTAAAGGAGAATTCAGTGAATGAAGCCCATTCACTTTTATGAATCGTGGCCAACAGTGCCATGTCTTGCTCCCCAAAAATCCCAAAACATAAACTAAAGCACACTTGGCTCAATATGGATGTGTTAACCATTATGATTACCTGTTTTTCTCTGCTGGGAGCAGAGTGGCACCAGTTAAGGGGAGGCTGTGATGTGGTGTTGGGGGTTGGTGGGGAGTCCTACTATCAGTCTATACAGGATTTTCTCTGCTGGTGATAGGGCTGTTGCAGCTCATATGTCACGTATTTAGTTAAAACCCAATGTGGATGAATGGGATATTAATGGTCAGTATGTGTCACAGGCTGCTCCTATCTGCTCAGATAAAGCAGAGGGTTCATGGCTGATGAGAAAAGGGTAAGCTCTTAACAGGTAGGAGTTCTGGTAGAACAACTATAAAATACTGTCATACTCTCCTGACTTGGAGAGCTACCTGATGGGAATGTCTTTCTGAAAGTGTGTTGCTCTGATTGGTTGATAAATAAAGCTGTTTGGCCAATGGTGAGGCAAAATAAGGTTAGGCAGGACATTTGAACTAGGGGAAAAAAAAACAGAGCTGGGCAGACGCCATTCTGCCATCTAGAGAACAGCATGTAATGGCACACAGGTAAAACCATGTAAACACATGGCAACATAGATTTATAAAGTGGGTTAATTTAAGATATAAGAGCTAGCTAGTGAAAAGCCTGCCATGGCCATAGTTTAAAAATGATGTAAGCCTCTGTGTGTTTACTTGGGTCTAAGTGGCCATGGGAGCCAGGCGGGACCAGACAAACTTTTGCCTACAAATGGCGCCCAACACACTTTTCTGAAAGCTACCATTGATGGGAATGTCTTTCTGAAAATGTGTTTTTCTGATTGGTTGATAAACAAAGCTGTTTGGCCAATGGTGAGGCAGAATAAGGTTAGGCGGGACATTCGAACTAGGGGGAGAGAGGAAGAAAGCAGATATGGGCAGACGCCATTCTGCCATCTAGAGAACACACAGGTCAAGCCATGTGGCGACATAGATTTATAAAATGGGTTAATTTAAGATGTAAGAGCTAGCTAGCGAGAAGCCTGCCACGGCCATAGTTTAAAAATGATGTAAGCCTCTGTGTGTTTACTTGGGTCTAAGTGGCCGTGGGAGTAGAGGAGGACCGGACAAACTTTTGCCTACAGCTACCTAAGCCTTACTCTAACACCTCTACCTCAATTACAAACAAATTAGCTGTTTGTATCTCAGATTAATTTGCCTCATGGTGTCAACAGCAAACATACCAGTTTAAAAATACCTTAGGTTTTTGGTAACTGAGAACAAATTAGGTTTTTATCGGGTCTTTAACAGAAAACTTCCCCCCATCATCATTCTGTGGCAAAACCTTGTTATGCAGCCTAGGCTGCTGTTGAACTCATGGTTCTCCAGTCTTAGCCTCCAAAGTGCTTGGGTTACAAGCATCTGCTACAATTCTAAGCATTAAATTAAAGGTTTACTTAAATGTGAGACTCTGTGGACACAGGAGACCCTGTTTGTGGTCAGGCTGTACCTCCTTTACTTGAAGGTGCACCTACTTCCCAGCTTCAGGGGGATGGCTAGTTGTAGATTCACAACTGCTACCCTTTCTTTTGATGTTTCTTTTAACTGACAGGAGCCATTATGGCCACAGTTACTCTTGCATCATCTAACCTGCAGTGTCTTGCCCACACTGAATGACTAATATCTATCACTATATATAGTGATAAAAATGATGTCCTCGTGAAAAATCAGCCTTTACATCTCCCAGGAAATTGAGAACACATCCTCACTGCACAGTCCTCCTGTTGTAAATCACATGCCAAGAAACTCTGTCTCCTGGTTTGCTTCTAGGATGCCAAACTCAAAACACTTACATTACACCAGTGACAGCTTTCCTGTATCAACCAAACCTGCTTTTGAGGTGATTTCAGTATGGACAGGGAAGATAAGTGAAGGGATAAAGTAAGAAAAGGTATATAGTAAAGAAACAACTAAAAGAAATGAAAAAGGTGGGGAAAATGGAGCAATTGGCAGTGACTGGCAAAGAGATCAAAATTAAATGCAAAATAAATGAACATACCTCACATCCATGGATTGAACTTCTTCAGTTGAATCATCCAGACTGTTTGATTTCCCATCAAGGCCCTCCAGATGAACAGGTGCCCCAACTGGTTTGAGACCACTGGAGAAAATGTTGTCGGGGAAGGTTTCTGGAGCAGCATGCTCTGAGACATTTACTTCCTGGCAGGTGTTCAATCCATTGATTTCTGGTCAAGAACACAAAGTTTTCAGATGAATCAAAAATTCAAATTTGATAAAGTAGCAGGGAAACACATAACAAGGCAATTCTTTTCATCCTTTCTTTCACCAGTGACACAATGGTTTTTTTGTTTTGTTTTGTTTGTAGAAAGAACTGCCAATAACACCATGCAATAAGCTTCACAAAGCAGAAGAGAATATGATCTCATTATCAGTGTCTACAGGGCCTCAGTTTAAGAAATAAGCGAGGTCTTAGTAATACCTCATGTACAGTCAAGGTCCTTGGAAAGCATCCTGGGCCATGCATCAGTTAGAGAAAGTGAGCAGGGCAGTGGTTTCCCAAATGCTGGAAAGATGTCTCAGGAGACAAGGCTGCCAGCAGCCACTGCCTTGGGACCTAGCTGCACTACCCTGACGCACAGCCCCAGGAAGGTTCACTAGTCCTCACCAACTAAAGGACCCAAACATCAAACCTCACACTCACCTATTTTGTTGGGGACAACTGGTTTTGTCTTATTTTCCACATCTGCCACAGGCTGAATCTCCACTTTGGGGTCTTCCTTCTAGAAAAAAATAGAAGGTAGATGACTAGGAAAGAATGGAGAAGGGAGAAAAAAAGAAAAAGTAACCAATAAAAAAATAACTATATGAAGGAAATAGAAGTTAAAAGTCAATGGCACTGACTGGTGAAGAAATTAGGAAGGTGATGAAGGTTGAAATATTGACATTATAAAGAAAAACACTTTAAAAAAGCATCAGCGAGTATTCAGAATCCTTCTGGGACATAGCAGGAAGTGATTCTTTGATGCTCTGTGTTTCTCTTAATTATTATGTCATTTTTCTCTTCAAACTACTGTGTCTTTTCTTGTATTACCACCCCACTGCTCTAGGGGTATCTTTTACTTTCTTCATCTCTGAAATTTCTCTTTCCTTTAAGGTCTCAGTTCCTTCCTGAGACTTGTCTTAAACAGAACAGGAAAAAAAATCTACTTTTTCTAGACATTTGTCTCAAACCTTCAATGTCACTAAATAAATTCTGCTGTTCTTCTCCACTCAGGACATAATGGTTATCTGAATTCCTACCTTCACTTCTAGAGACACATCACTCTTCCTTGTTCTCTTCATGATTTCATCTATTCTCTGTGTTTGGGGGGAGGTGTAAAAGAATAAAAAATTGTAAGAATAAATTAAATAAATTAAGTAAGAAAAAAATTTCTAAAAAGTTGGCTCCATATACAATTTCATATTTCTCAGAAAACATGTAAAAGATAAATGTCAGCAGATGAAAAGTATCATAGAAAGGTTTCCCATTGGTTCTGCAGAAGTCTTGCACTGCTACAAACATGGTCAAAGGAGTGCACTAATACAGATCTAGAATTAACATAGTTTGTATACCAGCTTTCTCCTTCTGCATAAATCAACAAATTATCATTTGCCATTCAAGAGGACTGCTATAGAAAGCTAAATTGAACGGTAGCTCAGGAAGGGTCACAAATCTCTTATCTCCTAGACCTACAGCAATACAAAGCCCACAGTGGGTCTAGGACACCACAAAAACAGGTCTTCATAATCAGTCTCCTTAAACCCAACTTGATATGTAAGTACATTAAGTTTAAAAGGAATAAATATTTCAATTGAAAGACAAACACTGTTAAATTAGATTCAGATAGCAAGTCCTGACTATATGTTATTTACAAAGCATGCTCATAAAAACACACAGGTTCAAAGAAAAATATGGAAAAAGATTTACCATCAAGACATTAATCATAAAAAGGCTGCCAAAGGAGACTTTAAGGAATATTATTAGAACACTAGGCATGTTGGCACATTCTTTTAGTCCCAACACCCAGGAGGCAGAGACAATCATATCTCTGAGTTCCAGGCTAGCCTGATCTACAGAGTGAGTTCCAGGACAGCCAGTGCTACAAAGAGAAACATCATCTCCAAAAGCTAACAAAAAAACAAACACACAAACAAAAAGAACTAAAAAGGGAATTTCATGATAAAACTGTCAATTCGAAAAAAAATGTAACTATCTGATATGTATATTCAAATAACATAGGGCTTTAACATACACTCTGTGTGTGTGTGTGTGTGTGTGTGTGTGTGTGTGTGTGTGTGTGTGTAACAAAACTGACAGAAATTAAAGGCAAGATGGAAAAAAAATCACAAAAAGAGCTCTATTGTTTTCAGGACTGAGGGTTGAACAAATGACTTTATATGTGATAAACAAGCATTCTTACCATTGGACTACATCTTCAGCCCACTAATGGAGTTGAGGAATCAGAACATGATGACAATAAAACATAATAAAGATCTAGACTGGATTCACTGACTGTTCCTGAAGTCCTCCTGCCCCCTCAACTCTTACCTTCTTCCTCTCCAGTCGTTCCTGCTCAATCTGCAGCATGAGCTGTTCTCTTTCAAAGCGCATCTGTTTAGCTTCCTCCTGTGCCTTTGCTTCTGCTGCTTCTTTCTGAAAGAAACAAATAAACCAAGAGTTAGTCCTCACACATGGTGCAGGTCTCTGTGTTTTTGGGCAGGCCAGGAAATGTGTTCATAGGCAGACAATTTCAGAAGTTAATTCCCCCAAGGAGCAGTACTCCACAGTAAGGAGAAGTGTTAGTAAGTGAATTGTCCAGTTTCCTCACTCCCCGGGGTGAAAATTCTAAGTCATAAACTTTAGCCCCTCAAAGGCACTGAGTCATATTCATCAATGTACTTATACTAAACTTTATTTCCCATACCAGATCCATGGGATTTTTCTCCCAAATAAACCAGTGGCACCCAAATTCTTATTCCAATGTCTACCTCTAGTAGAGAAATCCAAGCTCATATGGCACACATTAATAACTTCATTTTATTCTAAATAAGTTATATTTAAAAACCAGCACAGGGAATTTAGGAAAAAACTTCAACTTATTATTATGAGTTGAACAAATTTTGCCCAATATTAACTAAGGCCATTG
>LZPO01063975.1:1547145-1582918 GCA_001675575.1 Neotoma lepida
GGTAGCCCAGGCTGGCCTCGAACTCACAGAGATCCACCTGCCTCTGCCTCCCGAGTGCTGGGATTAAAGGTGTGCGCCACCACCGCCTGGATGTACCTGCTTTTCAATCATGGCTTTTTCTTGTTTTTCCTTTTCTTGCTTCTCTTTTGACATAAGCTCCTCCTCAGCTTTCTGTTTTGCCTTCTCTCCTGCCTTTCTTTTCTCTTCTTCCTGCTGCTTCTTTTCCTCTTCTTGCTTACGGGCTTCTTCTAGATGTAGCCTCTCCTCTTCTGCCTTTCTTTTCAATTCCTCTTTTTCCAGCCTTTTGAGAACAAAAGCACTGTTAGAGGAAGACACACTCCAAATGCAAACTGCCAACAGACTATGTGCTGACCATAGCAGGTAAAGTTCAACATGTTCACACACACACACACACAGACACACACACACAGACACACACGTGCGCGCACACGGAGGGAGGGAGGGAGGGAGGGAGGGAGAGAGAGAGAGAGCAAGTGGGTGAGTGAGAGAGAGACTGAGAGTGTTTTAGTAACATCCTTATGGTCCTAAATCTCCTAAAACCTCATTATCCATGAAAACATAAATTTCTTCCCACATACCTACCAGCTTCTGCTTATCCTTTTCCTCGGTGCATCAGTGGCAATTCCATTCTTTTACTGAAAAGATTCCCTCTTGCATCCACTTCACCTCCCTTCGAAGTAGTTAAAAACTGTCACAAAAAGCCTGGCTTCCCATGTGAGACCAAGTATTTCACAATTTTCAAGTATGAACCTTCTCCCTTTAAGAACAATTTCATCCTTTCCCACCAGCCCTCTAGCACAGGCCACTCAAGCCCACCACATTTGTCATTGTCACTAAGCTACCTCTACACTCTAGTTTCTCTGTATATAGTAGAAATATTTTACTAATCTTCTTCTAGAGTTCACCAAACCTGTGAGCAGTTCTATCATCCTCTTGATCATACCCATCTTGTTATTATACCCATCCAAGCCCAGTCCTCCTTCCCTACCAAGTAGAAAGTGTTATTATTCAGTAGTTAATGGATATCCCTTGGCTTGGTCATTGGTAAGACACTGGTAAGAGTCTTCATATAATGACCTCCATCTCTCAATCTCTAACACTTCAACCCTCTCTTAAGTCCCTCATTGTCATAGTTTGTCCACACCAGTGATGTGCTGAGCCTTGAATTGTTTAGTCATGTGGATGAGTGTGTAGACTTCACTGTTCACTATTTCTATGTGTTGTAAGTTTTCATTTAAAAGCTTCATCTTCACCATCAATCTTTGATCTGATCTTAGCCCATCCTTCTACCTCTTTGGTGACCTTCCCTGGTGAGCAAGCACTGTACAAACAACTTAAACCCTCTTCTTTCCCTCAGGATCTCCCCCATGCCTCTGGGTCCCCGCCTGAGCATTCCTCTGACAACAGAGGCTACTCTGTTCCCCAATTCCCAGCCTGGGTGGTCCTTAGGATCACTCATGCCCTTCCCTGGATTCCAACTGGCTAGAGAAAGACACAAACAAAGCTGACTGATCTTGTGCTCCTTAGTCTCCGCTGATATAGTTTTAGTCTCATCCCTTTGATTCTGTATGGACAATCACTTTTTGTCAACCTTTATCATCATTCTAGTTGACAGTATTACCACTACTTGACAGAGAAAATCAGGGCCACTTCATATTGCTTCTTAAACTTCACTCATTCATTCACTGTACTATTACTGAGAATGTTCCCTGCCTATTCTGATTAATATGCAGAGGACTGTAAATGCTACTACCACTTGTTCAATAAATTCCCACCCCACCCCCCATTGCTCTTACTTCTTTTCCTAGTTCCCATTCCTTCCTATGCTAGTTTTTCCCTTCCATATACAACTTTGCATGGGCTCCAAAAATACTCAGGTCTCAAACATCCCAATTCACCCTCTTAAATTCTCTCCCACCTGCCTTCTGCTTATGGCTGCTACCCTCTTACCTCTTTCAGGATGTTTCATGTCTTTATACCCGTCTTGTCAATAATTTGTCTCCAAAAATCTGTTCATTGCCTAAACCCCAAGGCAAATATAGTCTTTCCTAAGCCTCAATATGTCTTGCAATAGCCTGACAACACTGAATTTCCTTCCTGTGAGGCCCTCTTACATCCTCTGGCCACTTGAGGTAGTACTGTCCTGTCTTCCTCCTGCCTCTACCTTACCTTGCTGCTACACATTGGAAGGCCAGTGCCTGCCCTAGCTTGCACCCAAACCACCTGCCAGAAGCCAGGTAGGAACAGCACTGTAGGCCTCTGCCTGCAGTTTCAGGCCTCATTTGGACACTGACTTCAAGTTAGCTATGTGGCCTGGTCATGATAAGCCTTACTCGAATATTCTTTGATATGGGCCTCTAACAGTCATTTCAGCTTCTACATGTACTCTATTTTGGAATACCAGGAAGTTCTCCTGTTAGCTAGTCTCTGCAAATGTCTTCCCCAAACTGGATCTAGGGTATCAGGTTGCTTGCCCCAACTCCAAGAATCTCATTGTATATCTTGGGCCATCCCCAAGTCCACAGGCTGGGACTGCTATGTGGGCTTCTCCAAGTCCACAGGCTGGGACTGCTATGTGGGCTTCTGAGAGAGCTCTGATATCCTGATATCACAGCCATCTGGAACTGGATCAGCTTTTTGCTCTCTTAGGGCCTAGTTGCCAAAACACCTAGTAATCCCTTTCCTTAAAGGGAGTCTCCCAGATCCATGATTTGGACAGTGTTTCCCTCAACAGCTGGTGACAATAACTGGGCTTTCCAGAGTTTAGTGCAAGTATCTTTATTTTTTGCTACATTCTCTCAACTGGTAATCACATTTCTGTGACTACTGAAACTAAACAAAACAGATGTGAGGATGATCCTATTCCAAGAGATGTCCGCTGTGTTCCAGCCTCAGGCTGTCTGGTACTTTCCTTTCTCACCTCGCACGTGGCACTATCAAAGCTTCACATTCTGGCAAGAGAGAGGAAAACTGATTTGGGGTTAAGTGTATTTATCTCAGTTTCACCTAGGCCACAGGCTTCTATTTTATTTTCAACTACCTGTGTGTTCTGCAGGTGCCTAGGTTTATCTAAAATCAGATGGTTACTTTTTAGCTTTTCAGACTGATTTTTTTTGCCTTTCCATGGTCTCTTACTGGGTATACCATCATTTTAAATACTTCAAATCAAACCTTAACATCTCCTCCAAATCAGTCCCTTTCTTTTCACTTGTGTAAGTCTGGATACTCCCTTTTGTCTTTGCTTCACCATGAAATTTTAGCGCTTGAGTCCACTCAACCCACTGCTGTCACTGATGGCATTTTAGTGGGGCTTCTTCTTCTTCACTGAGTACCAAGCAACAGTGATCCATGACTGTACTCTGGACTTTTAAAGTAGTAACTAGAAAAGGGAGACAGCTTGTGGACAAATGAGGCTACCTTAGTCAGCTAGAAGCTAAGCTCAAAGGAAGCCAAGCTCAAAGAGGGAGAAGATCAGCTCCCTCCCCAGTATAGGTCCAGAAAGGCCACACAAGTGAGTTGACCTGCATCTTGAGAAAGAAAGACACATCATGTGGCTAGAAGCATGAGTTCATGTGGAGGCATAGCACAAGCAAGGGTTTTGTGGTATGGAAATGCATACTAGAGTACATGAGGGGGGATGAAGGCTTGCCTAGAGTTGAGAGAGAAGGAAGAGGAGCAAGGAGTGGCCAGTCCATGGAAGACTTGTTGGAAAGTTTGGATAAATCCTGTAATCAAGACTCACTAGCCAGTAGCACAGACACTGAGAGCAACAATTAATAAATGAGATCTCCTGAAACTGAGAAGCTTCTGTAAGGCAAAGGACACAGTCAATAAGACAAAACAACAGCTTACAGAATGGGAAAAGATCTTCACCAACCCCACATCTGACAGAGGGCTGATCTCCAAAATATATAAAGAACTCAAAAAACTAGACATCAAAATGCCAAATAATCCATTTAGAAAATGGGCTACAGAGCTAAACAAAGAATTCTCAACAGAAGAATCTCAAATGGCTGGAAGACATTTAAGGAACTGTTCAGCATTCTTAGTCATCAGGGAAATGCCCTGAGATACCACCTTACACATATCAGAATGGCTAAAATCAAAAACACTGAGGACAGCTTATGTTGGAGAGGATGTGGAGCAAGGGAAACACTCCTCCACTGTTGGTAGGAGTGCAATCTTGTGCAGCCACTTTGGAAATTAGTATGTCAGTTTCTTAGAAAACTGGGAATCAATCTTCCTCAAGACCCAGCTATACCACTCTTGGGCATATACCCAAGGAATGCTTAATCATACCACAAGGACACATGCTCAACTATGTTCATAGCAGCTTTATTTGTAAAAGCCAGAACCTGGAAACAACCTAGATGCCCCTCAACTGAAGAATGGATTAAGAAAATGTGGTACATATACATAATGGAGTACTACTCAGCAGAGAAAAACAATGACCATATGAAATTTGCAGGCAAATGGATGGAACTAGAAAATATCATCCTGAGTGAGGTACCCAGACCCAGAAGGACAAATATGGCACGTACGCACTCATAGGTGGATACTAGATATGAAGCAAGGGATAACTAGACTACAACCCACAACTCCAGAGAAGCTAGCTAACAAGGAGGACCCAAAGAAGGACACATGGATCACCCTGGGAAGGGGAAATAGATGAGATCTCCATGAGTAAACTGGGGATGAGGTGTGGGCAATAGAGAGTAGGGGATGGGGGATGAGAACATAAGGGAACAGGATGGTTGAGCTGGAACAGGGATGGAGTGGGAGAGCAATGAAAGAGATACCATAATAGGGAGAGACATCATGGGGATAGAGAGAAACCGGGTACTAGGGAAGATCCCGGGAATACATAAGGATGACCCCATCTTACACTACTAGCTATAGTGGAGAGGGTGCCTGAACTGGCTTACCCCAGTAATCAGATCAGTGAGTACCCTAACTGTCATCATAGAGCCTTTCTCCAGTAACTGATGGAAGCAGATGCAGAGATCTACAGCCAAGCACCAGGCTGAGCTCCAGGAGTCTAGTTGAAGAGAGGGAGGAGGGATTCTATGAGCAAGGGACATCAAGATCATGATGGGGAAACCTACAGAGATAACCAAACCAAACTAGTGGGAACTCATGAAATTTGGATCAACAGCTGTGGAGCCTGCATGGGACTGGGCTAGGACCTCGGCATAGTAAGAGAGTTGTGCAGCTTGATCTGCTTAAGGGGCTCCTGGCAGCAGGATCAGAATCCATCCCTGGTGCACAAGCAGGCTTTTTGGAGCCCACTACCTATGATGGGACACCTCACACAGTCTTGAGGCAGGGGGAGGGGCTTGGACTTGCCTCTAATAAATGTACCAGGCTCTGCTGACTCCCCATGGGAGGCCTTACCTTCTTGTAGTAGGGAATGAGGGGTGGGTTGGGAGGGAGAGGCTGGAGAGGAGGGAGGAGAGAAGAGGGGAATCTTTGATTGGTATGTAAAATGAATAAAAAATTTTCCTAATTAAAAAAATATTTGGCATAAAAAAAGACTCACTAGCAAGGACAACCACATTTATTTAAGAAAAGTCACTCTGGAAACAGCACAGAAAATGGGACAAGCTCTGGGAAATCTGGAGCACTCAGTTAAGATTCCACAGGCACAGTCTAGCTGACCTATTTGGTGCTGGAGGAGCATAGGGAGAAGAGAAATGCTAGCATGAGAGCCAGGGAAGACTTACCTAACAACTGATGTAATGTGAAGAATAATGGGAATGTTAAAAGAACAAAGAACAACATTCTTTGTTTAACAAAGAATGTTGAAATCTGAGATGTCTAACTTTGGGACAGTATGGGGTGCATGATATGAACAAGTAGTCCAAGTGATGTATACTAATTTATGCCTTCAAGATGCTGAATTTGAGGTAAATGAGACACAGTAAAAATATATACTTGGAAATATAGGTTTTGCCTTATAGACAAATGCTAGCTAACAGAACTTTCTGAGATAGTGAAATGATTTATAGAATTACGTTGTTTATTCTGGTAACTACTAGCCACATGTGTCTATAAACAATGATACGTGTCTAATAAGGCTAAGGAATTAAATTTTCCTCAATTTACAGTTACATATATGTAGGCACTATGGTGTAAGACAGTACATTTTAGATTAAATTCAGGGTTTAGGCACAGATAAAGGAGTCTTCTGTATAAAGTATAGAAAGTATAGAAGGTTTACAAAACAAAGCTACAGTTAGTTTCAAAAATAGGTGATAAACACTAGGTGAATGGAAAATGAAGTCAGGAAGGGAGATGAGAACAAGTTCACTTAACACACTGCTGCATGAACTGTCAGTCATAAATATTTTGAAGCCAGAGGAAACTGGAAGTATGGCAGGGACATAGCCAGCAACACTGTGTTCAGGGAGGACTTGTCAGGCAAAAAGCTGGTCAAGGACTAAGGGCTTGGATTCCCAACAATATTTAAGGGGATTTAACAGGTAAGATGTAGGAGAGTAAAGAAAAGCAAGGACAAGTTCCACAGGGCCAAAGGAAACCAAGCATCAAAATAAGAATCTAGTAATAAAAGGATGGAGGGTGTGTGGAAGTGTGAACAGTGTGAATTGGGAAAATAAAGACAGGAAGGTAATCAGTTCTTTTTGCAGCTGCACTGTGAAGAAAATGAGAGAACAAAGTAGCTAGAAGGTAAACAATTCCACCTTTTTAAGTACACAGCAACAATAATATCACTGACCTACTCAGGGGATATTGTATTTCTGTGGCTACCTTTACCAAGCCTCTCATTTGAAATCCCATGATTACATTACCTATTACTTTCCCTTCATATAACTTCCAGCCCACCCCAACCAGCCTGAATACACCATCCAACAATAACAAAACATGTAGATATTGATCAAAAATCTGGAGTCAGAAAATAATTAAAGATGTTTACAATTTGAAGAAGGAACTTATCCCTCAATTGTATAAAAAAAAGAATAGATCAACAAACATTTAATCAGAAACCACACACCAGGAGGTGGCAGTGCACACCTTTAATCCTAGCACTTGGGAGGCAGAGGCAGGCAGATCTGAGTTCAAGGCCAACCTAGTTTAAAGAGTGAGTTCCAGTACAGCCAGGCTATACAGAGAAACCATGTCTTGGGGAAAAAAGAAACCACAAAGGTTTTACAATGTTACTAAAGAATATCTTATTATTTGTTACCTGAAATTCAGTGCTGGCTTTCAAGCGCTACAGCACTGCTTGCTTCCTGTCTCATTCCTTAAATGGTACCAGATTGTACTCTGTGATCATCCCAAGAGCATCTTTTCTCCTTGTAGTGATAAAATTGACCCTGTCCTTTAATCATGTGTTTCCTTTCTGAACACAAAGATCAGAAAAAGCAGGACTGCCTGTATCACATCAAAGTGTCTTGGTACTATTGCCACAGTGGCTTTCAAACATTGATGAATTGCTAAAGTAGAATGAGACTAGGGGCCAGTACATTTTTCCTATGTTCCCTGAACACTTCTGATAGGTACTCTCCAACATTTGGAGACCACTGCAAGGATATCCTTTGTCTTGCTCCAGGAGAGGATTTCTACATGCCTCATTCTCCTGGGCAAGGGGGTTATCTCTTGTCTCTGGCTTCTTATCTATGGGAGTCTGACCAATTCTCTTCCCTCTGACTTTAGAGCATGAGTTAGGATCATCTGGGAAGCAGAGTCAAGATCTCTATATCCAGAATCTTCTGTCTTTCCAGGGAGACTCAATCTATCATCAAAGTTCAAGCTCTCCTCATAGTTCTACTAGAATTGCCTATATAGTTGTTTCTATATCCAAGAAAGGGAAGGAAGGTACCTATAACATTTAGATTCTGGAAATGTGAGTTTCTAGGTCCTCAGAAAAGAGCAAAGTTATGTCATTGTTAATGACATATAACTTCTGTGAAGTCCATGCAGTCTAGATTCCTATACTTCTATCCAGGTTTTGGCAACACAAAAGTTGTAAAAAGGCAAGCCAATCTTTCCAACCCCACCTGTACATCGGATCACACTAGTCTGAATTCTTGTATACCTCTCTTGTTCTTCCTTCTCCAGTCGTTCTTGCTCCTCTTGTTCCTTCTGTAGCCGAGCCTGACGTCTCTTTTCAGCTAGGATCTTTGCAGCCTCCTCTGCATCAGTGGTGCCTGCTGTGGGTTTTCCTGAGGCAGTCAGACAAGTAGTAGCAAAAAAACAAACAAACAAAAAAAAAACAAAAAAAAAACAGGAGAAATGAACAGAATGAGTCCACTCACATAGAAGTGGATACAAAACTATTTAACTCAGTGTAGTGATGGCAAACACTGAAAAACAGTGTTATAATTAGTCACTAAGCAGAAGCAGCTACAATGGGTTAGCTGTGACCCTGGGTATGTTCATGTCTCAGTAGGGGCAGGAAACAGTTGAGGACAGAGCTACAAGCAAGTTCCACAACACTACCATCTTAGTGAACTCAGTACATGTCAGAGACTTTAGGGACTAAAGCTAGTGCTCTCTTGTGCAGAAATATACATATAGGCTGTATGTAGGCCAGCTTCACACTCCTATGAGGTTCCACAGTCATAAGCAGAGTCAAGGCCTAGGTCTCCTCAGAAAGAAAGGAGGATTAAAACATGATGAGCAAGCCTGAGGAAGTGTACAAGGGGATGAAGTTATCCTGGGGGAAAACCCCCTCTCTCCCAAAACATGAGAGAATAGATAAGGACAGAGGAAGAACTATGAGGGGAAAGCCAAGGCTAACTGGTAACATCAACAGAGAAGGTTTACCTGCACTGTGCTCAGCCTTTCCTCCTGTGGCAGAATACATCTCAGTAGCCTGCTTATCAGTGACATACTTCTCAGTGGCATGTTTGTCAACTTCGTGCTTCTCAGTGGCATACTTGTCAGCCACGTGCTTCTCTGGGATTTCTTCTATGGGTAGGCCAGTGGCCTGCTGACCAGTGGCACCTTCCCTTTCCTTATTGCTCTTCTCCCTCTCTGCCTTCTTCTTGAGTGTTTCTTCAGCAGGAATGGGAGGAAAGCGATACTTCACAGGAGACCCTATATATGGGGGCTTCACTGTCTTTGGAGACTGTGGATATGCTTTTGAAGGTGTCCTGGAAAACCAAAACAAGGTATAACATATACTGAACTTGACCATAAAACTCTTAGTAAGAAATTTTGTTCCAAGAAACTGAATAACTTCATCCTATTATAGAAAAAATTATAGGGCTTAGTATATACTCCCCAAAGTCATCCCAAAAGAAATACATAGTATCTGTAAGATGGCCTTGGAAGAAAGCGATATAGTTTAAGAAACTCAGCTTGTAATACCATGTCCTATATTTATGTTTTGTGACAATGTTTAGGATAGTAACATGGTTTGGATATGATTAGTCAACTAAAGATGTGTGTGTGTGTGTGTGTGTGTGTGTGTGTGTGTGTGTGTGTGTATGCGCGCATGCCACAGTGCACATGTAAGGTCAGAGGACAATTTTGTGGAATCAGTTCTCTCCTTCCATCTTTTTTTTAAATGTACATTGGTGCCTTGCCTACATGTATGAAGGTGTCAGATCTTGGGAGTTACAGACAGCTGTGAGCTGCCATGTGGGTGCTGGGAATTGAACTCTGGTCCTCTGGAAGTGCAGCCAATGCTCTTAACTGCTGAACCATCTCTCCAGGCCTCTCCTTCCAACTTTATGTGGGCTTCTGGCATCAAACTCAAGTTTCCAGACTTGTGTGCCAAATGGTTTTATGCAACGAATCACCCCACAGGCCTCAAGCTACACTTTCTGGGACTGGATTATTTAATATAAGGATGAGTTAGAATGAGAACCAGCCTTCCCTGCCTCACAAAGACATGCCCTTTCATATGTGCCCACTTTTCTTCTTTTCCACTATGCAGCTACATCACCAGATGCCCAACAAATGCTGGTACTATGCTCTTCAACTACTATGCTTCCAAAAACTCTGATCCAAAACCAATCTCTTTTCTTTATGAAACACCAAGCTTCAAGTATTTTATTATAATACAAAACAAGCTAAGACAGATTATTAGGCATTTCCCTCTATCCTCTTTTTAGATGAACACTAGAGTTGGATTTGGTTTCAACATATAGCAATAGACAAGTTGGCTTCATTTTATTTTATTTATTTAAGCTTTATTATCAGAAAAAAAAACACATACCAAGATTAACCAGATCTAAAGACTATATAACTCAATTTTTAACTTCTATACAGTTAGAACAACCATTTTGGAACAGAAGCTGTGGAGACAGCTCCATGCTTTAAAACTGTGAAAAAGACATATAACATGGCATTACAAAGGGTCACATGTAGCCCAGGTTGGCCCTCAACTCACTATGTATAGCACATTGGTCTTGAACTTCAGACCCTCCTGCCTTAGCTTCTTAAGTGCTAGGATTATTACAACTGTGAGCCAACACTCAGCCCATCATAACCATTTTTAAAGGTACAGCTGTGTAACAGTAGGTACATCCATACTGTTGTACAACAGTTGCTGCTGTCCATTTCCATTAAACAATCCCCCATTCTCTCAGTCCCTGGTAACCACTATTGTATTCAACTTTCTGTTTCTGTGAACTTGCTTATTTCAGGCATCTTACTCATGAGTGGAATCATATATTTGTCCTTTTGTGTCTGGCTTATTTAAGTAAGCACAACACTTTCATGTTCCCTGCTCTTTTTTGTTTTATTTTATTGTTTTGAGAGAGCGTCTCATGTGTAGCCTCAGCTGGCCTCAAACTCACTGTATAGCTAAGGATGACCTTGAACTCTCATTCTTCCCACCTCTACCTCCCAAGTACTGGAATTACAGGCATGCTCCACTATGCCTGGCACAATCCTAGAAGCTGTTTAGAAATTACATTGTGTGTGTGTGTGTGTGTGTGTGTGTGTGTGTGTGTGTGTGTAGGTCACAGAACTTCTTGCAGGAATGAGTTCTCTTCTTTCGTAACATGGGTTCCAGGGATTAAACTCGGGTTTTCAGCTTTTGTGGACAAGCACCTTTACCCACTGAGCCATTTCACTGAGATCCCAATATGTTCTCTTTAGACTTATGAAAAAGTAAACACTCAATGGCTACTGGATATTGGTGATTTTTAACAGATAATAAAAAAATTTTAATGATCCTCTTAGATAAGAATGAACCCGTGTAAAATGTGGTAGTATGTTCTGGTAATGCCAATATTTAGGAGGATAAGGCAGGAGAAATTTTGAGATGCTGCTACTTCAAAAATTAACAATAAATAATATGAACCAAAACCAGGATAATAAACTTATGCTGGCTGGTTTTATATCAACTTGACACAAGCTAGGGTCATTTGGGACGAGGGAATCTCACTTGAGGAATTGCCCCTACCAGACTGGACAAGAACAAGCCTATGAGACATCTTCTTGATTGATGGTCACTGTGGGAGGAGCTAGCTTACTGTGGGTGGTGCCATCCCTGGGCTAGTGGTCCTGGGTGCTATAAGAAAGCAGGCTGAGCAAACCATGAGGAGCAAGCCAGTAAGCAGCACTCTACCATGGCCTCTGCATCAATCAGCTCCTGACTCCAGGTTCCTACCCTGACTTCTCTCAGTGATGGACTGTGAAGTCTAAGTATAACCAAAATAAAGTTTTTCCTACCAAAGTTGTTTTGGTCACAGTATTTTATCATAGCCTAACTAAGACATACTGTAATGGGAAACCATGCTATATTGTTCTGTAATGTTGACAGTGTTCCAACTGTGCGTTATTTTCCTAGAAACTACAAAACATATTTTAGAATGTATACAAACATAGTAGAAAGTCTTGGCCACACGTTTTTCTGGGCAGGCACCAAGGACTGTAAGTACATTATTAAACAGGCAGATCCTCAGTTGTCCTCCACCTTTGGAAGCCTCTGTTTTCTCAAGGTGGCAATGGCCTTCTGAGGTACACAATGGTCAGAGCTATAAAGCACTACATGTTTGTCATAACCAGTGAGGCTAACTGAGAGAGATTTGGTCTAATGTTCTACCACAATCAACACATATGACTTGCTCCCCAGAACCCCAGGATGCCTTCAGTCCAACAAGGGTAAAGGCAAAGGGGTGGATATGAGATTTGATGAGAGAAGTCACAGTAAAGAATGATGTATTATAATGGACAGACAGAAACATTTTCTCCTCCCATAGACATTTCTGCCTTGATTCATTAAGGAGTCATTTTTAGTAATGGAAGATTTTCAACAACTATCTATTGTTTTTCCTTGCACTCATCCCACTCCCCAAGGAGTAAGGTAACAGATTTCTAATCAGTGAGAATAAGGAGGTGTTGGTCATTGTAGTTCTCTTGCTACAGGGAGTTCTCATGACCTGCAGTGAGCCTTTACTATGGGCTTCTCTAAGTAGTATGAAAAGAGATGGGCCCTGCCTCAGGGGTCTGCAGTACACAGGTACCTCTGCCCATGAATGAATACATAAATTATGTTTTCTGTAAACACTACTCTAACCAATTGGACTGTAAGAAAAGGGAAAGTCTGTGACGATTAATATTCATTGTCAACTTGATTAGATTTACAATCAACATGGAAACACACCTCTGGGTGTGACTATGAGGGTGTTTCAACAAAAATTGAGCTGAAAAGGAAAAACCTGCTCTTTAAAAAACTTCTTTTCCATTTAAAGACAGGGTTTCTCTATGTAGCCCTGACTGTCCTTGAACTCACAGAGATCCACCCGCCTCAGCCTCCTGAGTGCTGGGATTAAAGGCGGGCGCCACCATCACCTGGTGAAAAACCCACTCTTAACTATGGGTAGCATCATCAATGAGGTAAGGTGCTGAACAAAAGAGAGAGAGAGAAATGCTAGTGCTCTGCTTTCTGACTATGGATGCAATGTAAGCAGCTGCTTCAAGCTCCTAGTGTCATGCTCTCCCCACCATGATAGACTGTACCTTCAAACTGTGAACCAAACTCAACCTTTCCTTAAGGTGTTTTTGTCAGGTACTCAGTCACAGTTATGAGAAAAGTAACTAATATAAAGCCTGAACTGACCAAAAGCCTAGCAGCAATAATGTCACCATCAAAATGCCAACATGACACTCTTGTCTGCTTTAAACGGCTCACTATTGCAAAGACGAGGTCACATTCTCTATCTCTGTCTGGCAAAAGCCTGCAGTTCTGTCAGATCCATAATGGTCATGTGGAAGTTAACATCACACCACTGACTGTGAGGTTCTGTTATAAGTAAAACTGGGTCAAGTACTCATGACTACACATTAAAAACAAATAAACAAGGGAAACCCTTCTATCTATTAAGTGAGAATAGTTTATTTGGGATAAAATTCAAGAAGGCTCTTTGTAGTCCCCCATCCCAACCTCTCATTAATAAACAGAATATGACCAGGGTGGTGGTGGCGTACTCAGCGCTCAAACAGGTAGATCTCTGTGAGTTTGAGGCCAGCCTGGTCTACAGAGTGAGTTCCAGGACAGCCAGGGCTGTTACACAGACAAACCCTGTCTCAAAAAACCAAAATAAATAAATAAATAAATAAATAAATAAATAAATAAACAAACAAACAGAATATGCTAATACACACACAGACACACACACACAGACACACACACATGAGAGAGAGAGAGAGAGAGAGAGAGAGAGGTGTAATGAGCAACCAAAATATAAAATATAGTCTTCAAGTTCTCAATTTTATCTGTGTATAGAATTTCCAGGACATCTTGCCTCTATATATGCTTATATGGATTTAGCATCCTGCTAGGCACCATGCAAAAGGAGCTCATCTTGAACAAGACACAGTTGGTCTGGCAGGTTCCATGGTTCCCTAGCCAGGTTGACTTACAGTACTGCAAGCCAAGGGAAGCCTGACAATACTATTTTTTTCTAGTTCTCAGAAATAGGTATCTTAGCTGAGGAAGGCAATTAAATGTAAGTTAATTGGGAGAAGTCATCGTGCTTTTTATAGAGTTTTATTTTGAAGTATCTCCACACCTACTTATTTAGAGCCAATTTGTTAGTGATGTAGGCAGGAAACTGCTATTAACAACAGTTTTTATAAGAAAACCAGTCCTGAGAGGATAATAAATGACTTTTTCCAAAGAGATGCAAATAATGAGAACAGAACTAGCACCCAAATATTGATATTTGCTTTTTTAGTTTTTAGTTTGATTTTGCTACTTTAATTTTTTCAGGTTCAATAATATTATAATAGGGAATTTAAAATATGCTTGGGGAGTTGAAGGAGGCCTTCCTGTAACACAGAGCAGTATTATATAACCTTTTAAAGCTGCATGACTAGCAAACAATAGTAACAAACACCTCTATAAGTACAATGGCAAGAATAACTCTATGGAGATAGTTTCACGCTTCTTTTTTTGTTCTTTTTTTTTATTAAGAAAAAATTTTTTTCATTTTATATACCAATCACAGATCCCCCTTCTCCCTCCCCTCCAACCTCCCCTCCCCCAATGCACTCCCCCCATTCCCTCCTACAAGAAGGCAAGGCCTCCCATGGGCAGTCAGCAGAGCTTGGAAGTTTCACACTTCTGAAGGTGAATGAACTGCAAAGTGGGACCCAAAAGGAATCCTCCCTACCACACACACGCATCCCGAAATCTGGTTTTATTTTCTGTAGTGCTATTTAATGTCAAGTATGGTAAACACAGTCTACACACTGGCTAGGAGAGAAGGTTCTGTGATTGAGTCAGTACAACTCAGCCAACAGTTTGAAATTTATTACTTTCCAGAGAGAAAAAGAAACCCTATAGCTGGGTGGTGGTGGCACATGCCTTTAATACCAGCATTCAGGGGGCAAAGGCAGGTGGATCTCTGTGAGTTCGAAGCCAGCCTGGTCTACAGAGCAACCCTGTCTCAAAAAACCAAAACCCAAACCAAAACCAACAACAAAAAAAGAAAACCTATGTACACTACCTTACCCAACAAACTGACACCAGGTATGAGATACTACAAGGACTCAACACCCCTGCCATGGGGTTTCTGTCCAAATGCGTGACCTGAATCTAACCTCAAGTAAACACCAAACCAACCTAAATCAAAGGCTAGCCCTCAAATGAACTAGCTTATATGTCAAGATCATGAAAAAAGTAAAACTAAGGAACTGTTACAAGTTAAGAGACAAGAGTGAGGTATGGTGGCACATATCTATAGTCCTAGAATTTGGGAGGTGGAGGCAAGATGACCAGGAATTCAAAGCCATTCTCAGTTACACAGTGAGTTCAAGGCTGGCCTAGGATATATAAAACCCTATCAAACACACACAAAAATAAATAAGTAGTAAATAACAAAATAAAGGAAAGTAAGGTGATTAAATTATCAAATGCATTGTGGTACTCTTTTGCAGACTGGATCTTGGGCTGGAGGGTAATAACATTATAAAGGACCTTATTAAGACAATTGACCAAAACTACACACACACTATAAATTAAGTAAATCAAAGTTAAATTTTCTAATTTTTATGTACTATGAGTTATGTTTATTAATTACTTTTGGTGCCGCTGCAACAAAATATCCAAGAAAACTTATGAAAAAGTTTATTTTGACTTATGGTTTGAGGAACAGCAGCCCACTGTGGCACAGAAAGTATGGCAGCATGAGTGGAAGAAGGAGACAGTCATACTTCATCCAGTTGGGAATCAAAAAGAGAAAACGCTTCTACTCATATTCTTCCTTTTTCTTTTTTTTATAAAGTTCAATCTGAAACCCCAGGTTATGGGATGGTGCCATTCATATTCAGGGTGGGTCTCCTCTCCTTAGTTAAACCTCTTCAGAGACTCCCTCAAAGACAAGCCCAGAGGTGTGCCTCCTAGGTGTTTCCAAATCCAATCAAGTTGACAGTAAAGACAAACCATCACAGTATGTAAAAGAATGCCTTTGTTCTTTAGGGACACAGCATCAGAAACATATTTTCAATAGTTCTGAGAGAAACTGGTATGTATCTACCAACAGAGGGGATGAGAATGGTGAAACAAATGTGGGTGAGAGGGTTCTTGCAGTTCTTTAATGTAGAAAGGGTTCAAACAGAAAGGCTTAAAAATTGGTCCAAATTCAAATGATCCTTTGTTAAGACTTAAATATATAGTATTATGGACTGGATAAGTATACAAATAAGTGTACCTGCAGGACCAGATATCACGATGTTTTTAATTATCCTTTACAGAAAAAAGTTCAGATAAAAACGTAAAAGCCTATTGAAAAAACAATGGTGGTGGCAAAATAGCAGCTGATTCCCAACACAGGGAGCCCTAGTACCCTGTGGTCACTTATCTGTGGGAGGAGATAGCCATACCATGCATCTGCCAGAGATGTCTATGAAAATGGCACCTAGATAGCAGCAATACAATGTTCTTGAGTTTCCATGAGCATGTGATTTAGAACAATGAGATGCTTATTTTGACGTATCCCAAATACCCTAGTACTAGTTAGTTATTTTTCTTCTTCTAGTGACAAAATACCTAACAAAAGCAACTTAGCTGGGCAGTGGTGGTACACTCCTTTAATCCCAGCACTCAGGAGGCAGAGGCAGGCGGATCTCTGTGAGTTCGAGGCCAGCCTGGGCTACCAAGTGAGTTCTAGGACAGACAACAAGGACAGAGAAAACCTGTCTTGAAAAATCAAAAAAAAAAAAAAAGCAATTTAAGGAAAGTAGACTTATGGCTTTGTTTGTTTTGGTTAACAGTTTGACATGATGGCAGAAGCATTAGGCAGCTGGTCACACTGTATCTGTAGTCAGGAAACAGCAATGAACACTGATGCTCAGCTTGCTTTCAGCTTTACCAGCCCATGGAATGGTGCTGTCCACATTTAGGGTGTGTCTTTCTACCTCAATGAACACAGTCTAGAAACTACCTCACAAACATACCCAGAGGTTTATCTCCTAGGTGAGTCTAGATCCTGATAAGTTGATAATATTATCCATCACACCTACCTTCATTTTCCCATCATATGGACTATTTTGTTTCAAATGAAGGGCATTTAAACTTGATGTTTGATAAGAAACTGACCTCCGCTATAAGCTACTGCTAGAAGCAGCTATCTTGGACATGGTTTATTTTCCAAAGGTGGGTGCAATTTTACCTCACATGCCAAGTGATCTTATGAATTTGTTTCTCTAACCCATTGAATGGCTTGGCACTTGACTGATTTTGCCAGTTATTTGGCGGGACAGAAGTAATGCAATGATCCTGGGCATAATCCTTAAATGTTTGCAGTTTCTACCTCCTCCCATGGGAGATGGTGACTTTGAGGGCTATCAACTCTCAAACCTAGCCAGCATGCTGTTGGGGTCTAAGCCATATGGAGAAACTATATGTAGACACCCTTGTTAACCACTCCAGTTGAGCTATCAGTCAAAATCAAGTACCAGCCAGAGACTGGCTTTTGTCATTGAACACTAGGGATGTTCAACTCCAGCTGATACTAAACCATAAATGCACAGAAGATCTCAGGTGAAAACCACCCAGTCATAGTAAGTCAACCCACAGGACAACTGTACATTAGAGCCATAGAGAACCTCCCAGTAAGTTCAAGTCACAGAACTATGAGAATTAATAATAAATCATTGTAGGCCACTAGGTTTTGGACATCTTAAACACTGCTTTTCCTTAGACATTTCAGTTAATAATGGTTAATTATTTCTAATCTAAAAATCTGAAATTTGAAATGCTCAAAAATCCAAAACTTTTGGAGCTTCATGTCGATACTCAAAAAGTTTTAGATTTCAGATTTTTAGATCATAGATACCCAACTGGTAAAGTCTATGGAAATATTCCAAAATCTTGAGTAACTCTTATCATGTGAAGTATTTCTGCCCTTAAGCAATATGAATGGACTAAAAACAGAGTCATGTTAAGAATCTGCTAGGCAAAAAGAAATAAAGACAGTCCATATCACTATCATAGTGACCAAAAACCAACTTAGATCTTTTACACAGACCAACTGGAAGCATAAGTAGTATACTAAGACTCAGAAACAGAAACAGGCTAGGGAAACACACTTTTGGCCATCCTTGATTTTTTTCTCTCTAGATTTCAGCTATGTTCCACATACTACTTTCAGAGTGTAGCCAAAGCTAAATCTTCTTCTAGAACTCATAGCAGTATCTGACAATGCAATGAAAAGAAACAACCACTTAAAAGAGTAATGCTAGTAATATGCATAACCATCTAACTGTGGCTTAATTTACCTGAGATCAAGGAGGACATTGTACTGTCAGAGCTTAGGAGGTCACATTAGCCTGAGCTTTGTGACCAGATTCAAAAGGGTTAACTAAGCCCCCTCTCACAGCCTTCTTTAATCCAGTTCCATGGCAATCTGGCCTTCATGGATACCAGGCACACTCTGGTACACAAACATATATGTGGGCAAAACACTCATACATATAAATAATCTTTAAATTGTTGCCAAGTGGTGGTGGTACAGGCCTTTAATCCCAGCACTTAGGATGCAGAGGCAGGGGGATCTGTGAGTTCGAGGCCAGCCTGATCTACAGAGTGAGTTCTAGGACAGCCAGGGACACACAGTGAAGCCCTGTCTTGAAAAAACCAAAGAAGAAAATTTTTTTAAAAATATGAGCCACATCACTAGTTTGCAGAGATAAAGTGTCAAAAATAAATGGAGTTTACTTATGTGTGACATCATTTTTAATGCCAAGTTTCTTTTTCTTGTCTTTTTTCAATATTGAATATATAAAATAAAGTTTATAAAATATGTTAAGGTATAAAGAATGAAACAATAAATGTCCAAATATCCACCATCTAATCCAGAAGACAGACATTATTATTATGTTGAAAACTCCTGTGTGGCCCTCCCTTGTCTGATCTCCTTTTTCCCTCATTCAAAGAGGCCAGTATCATCCTGAATTTTATCTTTGTCATGTTCTTGTGGTGATATTTTATTTGTCTTCCCTAATAAAATTTATCTGAGGGTCAGAGGAAAAACGGGGCTGCCAGCCACTAGTAGAAAAACAATAGCCATGCAAGTTAGCACACGCCCTTAATCCATTTGGTTCTCTGTGACTCCAAGGTCACATGGGGAACTAGCAGTAGGAGGTGGTGGCACACGCCTTTAATCCCAGCATCAACCTTAGAGTTCTGAAGATCCATGCAGACAAGACAGGAAGTGATGTAGCTTGGGAGGATGGGAAATTAGTTAGCAGATGGACAGGCATAAAAAGCCAGGTTAGACAGGAAGTCTCGCTCTTTCCTCCGCTTCAATCCTGGGAAGTAGAGGCAGCGTTGGTGAGTGGCTGGCAGCCCCGTTTTTCCTCTGACCCTCAGATAAATTTTATTAGGGAAGACAAATAAAATATCACCACATGTTCTTATTTTCATTAAAATTCACTTTACCATATTTAATTCTGAAGAACATTGTTTAGGTAGTATATCTGGAAACTAAAAATAAATGGAATCTATTATTGACATTCTTCTATACCTTGCTTTTTCCACTCATTATAACATTCCTGAGATCCACCCATGTGGTCGTGGGCAGTTGTGACCAATGTTTTTCATTACTGTATACTTTGGCTGAATTTTCTTAAATAATTTATGCTCATTGCACATGAATGTCCATGATTCTCCAAATCAGTCCATAACCAGTGTGATTCATCCACTAATTTTCACCAAGTGGGAACCTATCTTTCTGGGCATTTTATTTGGGGAAAGGGCTTTCAATATGTAGCCTATGCTGGCTCAGGCTGGCCTAGAATTTATGTCATCCTTCTGTCTCAGACACCCAAATACTATGACTTTAGATGTGTGCCACCAAAACATCTAGCTTTTCAGTACTGTGGGCATTTCGAGGTGAGGTAGAAACCTATTGCAATAGAAACTCCATGGAATCTATAAGGGTGACCCTAGCTAAGACTCTTAGCAATGGGGGATAGGGAGCCTGAACTGGCCATTTCCTTTATAACCAGGCAAGGCTTCCAGCAGTGGGACTGGGTCACCAACCAAGCTATAAAACCTTTGACCTAAAATTTGTCCTGTCTGCAAGATGTGCTGGGGTAAAGGTGGCACAGAATTTGTGGAGAGGCCAACCAATGACTTGAGACCCACGCCACAAGAGGGAGCCCATGCCTGACACTGCCTGGATGGCCAGGAACTAGAGACTAGATGGCCCAAGATGTAGGATAGAACAAACACCACTGGCAAAAAAAAGTCAATGAAATAATTCCTAATGATATTCTGCTATACTCATAAACCAGAGCCTAGCCCAATTGATCAGTGAGACTTCATCCAGCAACTGCTGGGAGCAGATGCAGAAACCTACAGCCAACTATTAGGTTGAGGGAACTTGGGGAATCCCACAGAAGAGGGGAGAAGAAGGACTTTAGGAGCCAGAGGAGTCAAGGACGCCAGTAGAACATGGTCCACAGAATTAACTAAGGAGAGCTCATAGTAGTCATAGAGACTGAACCGACAATCAGGGAGCCTGTATATGTCTGACTTAGGTCTTCTGCTTATATGGTATGGTTCTTCTTACGGGACTACTAACAGTGGGAGCAGGAGCTGTCTCTGACTTTTTTGCCTGATTTTGGGACCCTTTTCCTCTTACTAGGTTGCCTCATCCAGCCTTAATACAGGGATGTGCCTAGTCTCATTGTAACTTGTTATGCCATGCATGTTTGGTTGGCATCCTTGGGAGACCTGCTCTTTTCTGAATGGAAAAGGAGGAGTAGATCTGGGGGAGAGGGAAGGTGTGTGTGGGGGAACTGGGAAGTAAGAAGGGAGGGGAAACTGTAGTTAGGATTTAATATATGAGAGAATAAATCAATTAATTAAAAAAGGTAAAGCCGCTGGGCGGTGATGGCGCACGCCTTTAATCCCAGCACTCGGGAGGCAGAGGCAGGCGGATCTCTGTGAGCTCGAGGCCAGCCTGGGCTACCGAGTGAGTTCCAGGAAAGGCGCAAAGCTACACAGAGAAACCCTGTCTCGAAGAAAGAAAAAAAAGGTAAAGCCAAGAAACACTTGCTTTTCTTTAGACCTCTCAACTCTTTCAAAAAAGTTAAGCATTCTTCATCTTTTTTTTCTGTTATATTTTTGTTTTGTTTTCTTTGCCTATTTTTAGGCTAATCATTCTTTTTTTTTCTGAGACAGGGTTTCTCTATGTAGCTTTGGAGCCTGTCCTGGAACTCACTTGGTAGCCCAGGCTAGCCTCGAACTCACAGAGATCCGCCTGCCTCTGCTTCCCAAGTGCTGGGATTAAAGGCGTGTGCCACCACTGCCCGGCATAGGTTAATCATTCTTAATAGGAAGTTGTGAAATCTGAAATGCTCCATATTCCAAAGCTTTTTGAGCATCACAACACTACTCAAAAAGTTTCAGATTTCAAATGGTCAGGTGAGGGATGTGATCTATGCAAGCTTCCCCAAGCCTAAGTAACTGAAATGTGAAACATCTCTAGTTCCGAGCAGTCCTAATGGACTAAGACAGACCCATACTAAGCACCTGTTGTACAAGAAATAAAGACAGTTCCCATCCTCAAGGCGGTTTTGCAGAAGAACACTAAACATAAAATGCTGATACAATGCAAATAAGCTTCAGATTAACAAGGCTCTAACTGAGGCCTGACCCCTCGTTTCATACAGGTCTCCATTCAAATGTTACATTGAGGGGCATATGCTCAAAGCACATTATATACTTGCATGAAGATGATCTTCCATAACCCTGCATAGAAAAACATCTGGGTAAACAGGGCTTGGTGGCAGATACCTATAATCCCAGCCACTGAAGAGTCTGAGGCAGGAGGATTATGACTCAAGGTCCTCCTGGGGTTAAAGACACCTTGTCTCAACCGCCATCACCACCACTACCACCGAAAATCTCTAAAAGACAACAAATAGTTCCCATTTTTCCAAATTAAAACCATATTGTTCTTTTCTCTTTATACTACTTTTATCTTCCTACTGCACTTCTGGATTAAGTTGTTACTGAATCCCTCTTTTATTGTTACTGTATATGTGCATGATGGGGGAATGTGTGCAATGGTACATGTGTAGTGGTCAGAGGACAACTCTGTTGTGTTGGTTTTCTCCTTCCACTTTTAGGTGGGTTCCAAAGATGAAATTCAGGTAGCCAGGCTTTTGTGGCAAGCACCTTTAGCAACTAAACCATCTCATTCACCCTTTGCTGAATCACTTTTGTTAATTACTAATGGTAAAATCTCTTAGTAACTTAGGACAGTGATCATAAATTTGTTTATTTATATTGTCCTTGTTGAGTTTATCCATTCTTAATAAAAAGTATGTATTTTGTTTTAAAATGTTGGGCTGTGTGTGGTAACATATACCTATTATCCCAACATTGTAGAAACAGGGTAGAAAGATCAGTTCAAAGACATCCTTGGTTACATGAGACTCTGTCTCCAAAACAAAATTGCTAACCATCAGTAATCTGTTAAAGAGACAGACAGTGAGACAGTAAGATAAGGAGGAAGGGAGATGGTAAGCAGATACCTATGCACAATGCAGTCACTACAATCCAGATCGAGACACAGTACAATCAAAAGAGAAAGGATAATGCTAGGGGAAATAAAGGGGAAAAAATGGAGTTGAAGGCCCTAAAGAGAATATGCTAAACTTATCACCTTTGCAAATATGAGTCCTATATATGTTATCAAGCAACAAACTTATAAAATGGTCCATCATTTATCCATAAGATACATAAGTGTGTAGACACATACCCCAAAGGCCAGGTATTTGTCCTGCTCACCCCTTCTTGTTGGTCATGCTATTGGCAGAACAGAAGCCACAATGTTGGATGAAACAAAATCAAACTAAACTAAACTGCCTGTCAACCATCAGAGTTCTGGCAAGGGAAGATGTGCTTACTTGGATTTCACAGGAGAAGTTGACTTCTTATGAATGTCTTCATGAGGCTCGTATCTTCTCAGTGGGAACCCAGAACACCCAGTGGGAACAGAAGTCACTCGTCCCTTCTTCACTTTCTCCATCTGTAGGCGACAAAGAATATGATAGCCATGGCCCATGGTACTACTTCTACAAGTTGAAAAACTATCTCAGATGGAAGTGATACAGTTTTCTTTCAGAGGAATCAATATAAAGGTCTAATGTTTCATCTCTTTGTAGAGATTTGTGATACCATGAGAGCACTGTAGTTAGGTCATCAAGTTGGAACAAAATTTTTTTGTCTCAACATGGAAATCCTCTGCCATACACTTTGTTATCTTACCAAGAGGTAACAGCATAACCATATTACGGCCCTAGGAACTGGAAAGGGTACAAAAACATACACTTTTAGCTCAGAGGCCTCTGGGCCATGAGTCTGAAGTACATGGTGTTTTCAGCAATAGGGACTTACCTTCCACCACTGGGGGGTCAACCAAGGCCAACAACAATAGTCTATAATGTTTTGGGAGTCTCTTGAACAACCTTGATTAACAAATCAAAAGAGAGCTTCTCATACTTGGTTATATATTTAGGAATTAATATGAAAATATATATATATATATTCATACGTACACACATAAATATACACACACACATATATGTGTGTAACAATAACTAATGAAAAAAGAGGCCATGAATTTGAAAGAGAGCAAGGAGAAGTACATGGAAGGGTTTGTTGGGGGGAAAGGGGAGGTGGAAATGATGTAATTATAGTCTCAAAAAATAAAATAATTTAAAACATTAAATTCAAATAAACATAAAATATACACTAATTACAAAACCTTTACCAGAAGAACGTAATTTTTATATCCAAGATGCCGAGTCATAAACTGTGAGACATACATGGTATAATGCAGAGGGTAAAACACATATTTCTGTCTATTTTTCTCCTTACCTCTCTTAGTAGAAGGAAATGGATGGGCATTACTGACTGGCCTGAAGAAAGAGCTTGACCCTCTTTCCTTACTACACTTTTCTGTAACAAGTCATCATTTGGTCCCTACCAATGGCAACCTTCTTCCACAAATAATCCATCTTACAGCAAAATCCAAGAGTCATAAATACTAGCTCCTATTTTTAACTATGTCAGGGCAACCATGAATTTGAAAAGAATATATGTTATTACAAAGTGTTCAACAGAACTGAGGATGTAAGATAAGTGGTGGATTATTTATGTAACATGTAAGTTCCTAGACTTCTGTCCAAGACTACAAATGATAAATAATGAATAAAACTAAAAATGTTCAATAGTAACATAGTAGTTTTAACATAAATTGTTATGTATCAACAACCGATAATGAATGCAATTGATACTCCTCCTTCCTTCAATGGGTGGAGCTCAATTCTCTTCCTATTGAATCTTAGTGACTTGCTTTTAATGACCTGCATAAGGTTTAACTCAACTTGGGGACTAAAGGCATTGTAGCTTCCATTTTACAACCTTGGATTGTTTGTGCTGGGAGAAGTCAGCCATTTTGGACTCACAAGCAGGTTAGTGGAGAGGCTTATGTAGTAAGGAACTGAGGTTGTCTGTCTTTCAGCATCCCTGTAATGAATGTCTTACAAGAGGCCTAATCATGCTTTCAGATGACATAGCCCTGGTCAGTATTCTGACTAAATCCTACTGAAAAACCCTGTACCAAAACTAGCAAGCTCTCAATTGAGCTACCCTTAGTTACAGACCCAAGGAACCTATGAGTGAAGACATATTTGTTTTTATTTAATCTGCCAAGGTTTAGGGTACTTTGCTATGTAGCAAATGATAACACAAATAAGTATGACACATATAATTTCTAAATAAATATGCAGAATTGAGGGTACCTGCTTAACAGTCATTTTAACTGACAGTGTCCATATGACATAAAAAAAACCATTCGAAGGCTATTGTGAGTGAAGGTTGACCTAGAACCTCAGTTTTAGTTGTATACAGAGGCAAGACTCCTAGAACCAGAGCCTTGAGGAAGCAGAGAACTCCTTCAACAATCCTTCTGATTCGTGTCCTCTGAAAGAAAAGCCGTATTATCACAACAGTATCATTAGGAATCTGCTACAAGGCATTAAGATTCAGGGAGATGCAAAATGTTTGATAATTTTCCAAAGTTTGATAAAAAGTTAAACCAAATGTATCCTTTGAACAGTCCCTGGAGACTGACAGAAACAGAGACCCCAGGTCAATGGTAGAAACAATCACACTGTCAGACAAATTACAGTACAGAAAAGAGTGAAAGAAGGCATTTAAACCTACCTGAGAAGGCTCTGCTCCTGCCACTGCTCCCTTCCCAGCATCTCCCATGCCACCTGTAAGTGTACCCTTCTTCTTCTCAGTGGTCCGGGTTGGAGAGGACTTGTATGAAGATTTGAGAGGGCTCCCGAGAGCTACACAAGGACAGGCACGGAATACTTGAGAGTTACAACATAATAGCCAGAAAATACAGGAAACACAGATGGAAAAGGCAGAAGAATCAGAGGTTGAAAAGAATATATTTCTATAAAAGATGTTAATGTGTAGTCCACATTTTCAAAATATGGTTTTCCTATGGTATACAGAATAGATATCATCTTAAATAAAACTCCTAAGATTCAAGAGTCAAATTCATTCGAGGGGTTAAAAGTGCGATTTGGAGCTAAGCAGACTTTGCACTGCCATCTAATAGCTGTATTACGTTGGGCAGGCTACTTAATGTCTCTAAGCCTCAATTTCCTTACACAGGAAGAACACAGAAGTCATAACTACTGTCTTTGCAGGTCTGCTTACAAGATTGCACTTTGGCCAGTATCTAGGAGCTTAGATTTTAAGAAGGTTTGTGTCATTCACTAGTGAGTACTAAAAAACTGTTTGTACAAATAATACATTCTAAGTGTGTAAAGTTTGGGTATTTGCTTAGTAAAGGGTGCCTACATGACTAGTTCCTAGTAAAAACCCAAGGCATTGAATCTGTGCTTCCTCAGTTTGCAACACTTTCTGTGTATTGTTATATGAAGCATATCCTGTATGACTGACTGTCTTAGGAGAGCCTTGGAAACTTACACCTGTTTTCCTCCATACTTCTCATACACTCTTCTCTTTGCTAACTTGGTTGTGTATCTTGCTACTATAATAAGTCATAGCCATGAGCTATGAGTCCTCTGAGTTCTACTAATGAATCACAAATCCTTGGTGTTCTTGGGGACCCCAGAAACAAGTGACATCGAGGTGGGAATTGCTACAATGACTCAAATTTACAAAAATAAAGTAAATATAATGTTTGGGAAAAGGGGAGAAAAGGAGTGAACCTGTGGTGCTTGTGTAGCTGTGGAGTTGTTGCATAGTATAACAGCCAAGATGTTGTAAGAGGTGAAAGTTGCCTAAACAATTTGAAGATAACTACTAAAACTCCAAGAGTGTTGCCTCAGGGGATTCCTTAGCTACTTTTGGCCATGCTACCTAAAAACTAAGTAAGAATAACAGCTGGGGAGTGGTTTTAGTTTTCTCCTTCAATGGAAATGGGAAAAAAAACCAACCTTTTCTTGGTTTTGTCATCAGTAGATGGGTTGGAACTGAGTACTGAAACCAGAACAAGTTTCAAACTAATGTTTTTCTTTACTATGATTTTTGTCTAAAAATAGAGACTGAAAAACCCTGAAAAGAATCAACTTCCAGAAGAGATATACGTTAGAGTTTTAAAATTCAAGTAGAGACTACTGCAAATACATCCCTCTTTTGGTCTCTAAACTGTGAAACACCCTGAATACTGCTGGACCACCTCAGTTACATATAAATGTTCATGGGACAGGTATCTGATGACACAATCCAAAAAAATCCAAGCTGCTCTTCAAAGCTATAATTCTGATGCAGAGCCTGGGTACATTCTTGTAAAATCTACAGTCTGGGAAAGGTTGTCAAGATGCATCATTGCTGGTTTCTGTTTGGTTTTGTAAAGTAGCTGTGGTTTATAACAATGGACTTAGGGGCCTGATTCTACTTACTTTACCTTTTCCTAGTACACACACCTAATATAAACTATTTCTTCTATATAGCTGTCCCAAAAAAGAGAATGATGTTCTTACACTGGTCACTGGATAAATGACTAAGCTAAAAAACATAGAAAGTCACATAAACCTATTTTTAAGTCCTTTGAAAATTTAGTATTTTATTTTGAATAATCCCTAAACATGGTGTGTCTTTCTGTATTAAAAATTTCTCTATTTTCTTCTCTTCTTCCTCTCTCATCCATAAAAATGTTCTATCCATTTTAATAGAGGCTTGTGCAAGTGTAGTGAATAATTGAGAAATCAAGTTTTAACTGCTGAAAAGAATACAAACAAAACCCAGCTTTTGTAGTGACATGGAGGGTACTGTCACAAAGATATGTGATCTTTGTTTTCCAGAATTGCTCCTGGAAGTTCTCTCTTCCAGAAGAAACTTCCCATAATGCCTGTGTAGGCAGCTATGAGCATGGATTTCTGGGTCTAAACTGCACATAACAGCCTGACTAACGAAGTCACAGTGGGCCAATTTGGATATAGTTCCAATAGAGCACATTAATATACTATCTACACTCATGAGGCAGATGAGCCAGTACCACCAGCAGAAGAGGGGTTTGAGACTGATAGCCTCAAGCAGTCCCTCTGGAATCACAGACTGAAATAAATTAATCCCACTGTACTAAGCACTCTGGGGCATGGTGAGAGGCACTACAGTGGGAGGTCACATTGTGGAGGTGTCTTTTGATAATGAATCTCCTGCTACAAGTGCCCTGAAGTTCTTAAGGTTCTTGTTTTCCATAGGAACCCATGAGCCCTCAAGAATGGCACTTCTTGTATGTGCCCTTAATGTCGTAACATTGCCTCAGACCTGGAGGTGGTCAGGTAAACTTCAACTTACTGGCCAGAGCTGTGCTGGTGCCAGGTGAAAAAGATTCAAAAGGAACAAGGAAGCAATCTGGCTAAGACATACCTTTAAGGTTAATGGGATTTGATTCTACTTCTAAGCCCAGGTTACCTTGTGGTGATATTTTATCTGTGTCCCCCAATAAAATTTATCTGAGGATCGGAGGAAAAACGGGGCTGCCAGCCACTAGTAGAAAAACAATAGCCATGCAAGTTAGCACACGCCCTTAATCCATTTGGTTCTTTGTGACTCCAAGGTCACATGGGGAACTAGCAGTAGGAGGTGGTGGCACACTCCTTTAATCCCAGCATCAACCTTAGAGTTCTGGAGGTCTGTACAGATAGACAGAAAGTGATGTAGCTTGGTGGAGATAAAAAATGAGTTAACAAAATGGACAGACATAAAAAGCCGGGTTAGACAGGAAGTCACTCTCTTCTCTTCGCTTTGCTCTTTGGAAGTAGTGGCAGCACTGGTGAGGTGAGGCTATCTGATGGCTTGCTCCTAATTCCTGTGATCTCTGTCAGATTTTCACCCTTATTTCTTGTTCCGTGTGTTTATTAATAAGACTGTTTAAAAATTCGTCTTACACTACCTAAAGGTTACAAGTAAGATCAATGCCACAGGTCTGCCTCATCCTGCTATGTGGGTCCCACTGGTTAAAGACACCATGGCAATGGGTCAAGGGTGTAGACTATTCAGAACACAGCATTCAGATTTGACTACTGTTCTTGGAAAGGCCAGCTCCTAAGGTTTGTCTCTGAATAATACCTGGGAATTTAAGACTTTGTCAAGGTTCTCACCATTAGCTGGTGAGTGGATGATTTATTGTGTCTTAATTGTATGTAAAAAACAATCTGAATATCTGCTTTCATTTCAAGAGTATAAAATTTTGATACATACTGGGCAAGGAGTTCACATGGTCACAATCTTATAAAAACTCAGCATCAATATGCTTCCCTGGTTGGCAATTCATTCTTGTCTTAACACCAGGAAACATATATACTGGAGAGGCTCTGGAAGCTTGTGCCTTGTCTTTCTTAGTCCCTAGTTGTTTTCCCCTTTGTGGATTTTTTTTTTTGTATATCCTTGCATCACAATAAATAAAAGAGGTGAGTATACCTGTATGCTGAATTTTCTGAACAAATCATGAAACCTGGGCTTAGTCTTAGGGATCCCTGAAACGTTTCTCCTTCTCAAAATGGGGTACTTCCTACTTGCTAAGAATTTGGGAGTTGTTGAGGTACAATCAACATACCATATGATTTCCTCTTTAAATGTCCAGTTCAGTTACTTTTTACTATATTCACAATCATAAGCACAATTATAAACATACCTCCATCTCCTTTTTAAGGCTCCTAAATGAAACCTCTTACCCATTAAGCAGTCACTAACCTTTCTTCCTTCCCCTGCTCCTTGTGAAACATTCATCTACTTTCTGTCTCTATGCATTTGCCTATTTCAGACATTTTATATAAGCAGAATCCCATAATTTATGGTATTTTGTGACTGCTTTCTCTTACTTAGAATAGTTTCAAACTTCATCTATTGGGTATCATCTATCAGCATTCCTTTCCCATTTAAAGCTGAATAATAGTCTACTTTACATATATACTTCATTTCATTTATCTATTCAAGTTGTTTCCACTTGCGGCTACTATAAATAATATTGCTACTGTTTTTGAAATGTTTTTAATTTTTCTGGCTCTATATCCAAGAGCAGAATTGCCAAATCATATCCTAATCACTTAAGAGGTTTTATGGTCAGACATAGTGACACATATTGGCAATCTCAACACGTGGGAGATGGAGGCATATGCCTCCAGGGAGTATGATCTATATGCTACTTTTCCAAACAATCTCCTAAGAAAAGTCTACTAACCTCCATAGCCCATCAAGTCAATTTTCTACCTGATTCACATGCCACCAGTCATTAAATAAATTACTCACCTATATATTATTCAGTTTTAAAGCAAAAAGCAACAGCAAAATACTGACAGGCAGAAAATGCTATTAACCATTGAAAGCATTTCATAAAACCAGCAAATGAGAAGCAAAATACAAAAATTCAGTAATGAATCCAAGGCTGATCAAAACAGTTTCAGGCATTTTCTTTGACTTCACAGCTTAGCCTCTTTTACCTGAGTCACTGGCTTGCTCTGAGAGCATGTATGTACTTCTGCTTCTGGCTAAAGAAGCCTGTGTGGATGTCAGCAGTCTCTAAACAAGAAAGGTTTCCATGGAACAAAGGTGCATGTGATGAGCTGAGGGATGGAATTAAACTAAATTTTTAAAAAGCAGAATTAAAGTAAAAGAAAATAATGTTTGAACAAGATAGAACAGGGTGACATTTAACATTCTGGTGGCAGAACAAATATGGAAATAAAAATAATTCTAAGAAAGTATGGCTTTTGAGTTTGTCCTAATAAAATCAAACATTTAAGAGTTTAGGAGAGTTCATTCATTCTCTGTGGCATTAAAATTAATTTAACACACTATTACAGTGACCTGAGCTACATGTAATGGTACACACCTATAATCACAGCATTTGGGGACTGAAGCAGGAGAATCCTGAGTTTGATGCTAGCCTGAGCTACACACTAAGAGCCTGTCTCAAAAACAAAACAAAGAAAACAGTGACCTGTATTAGTTGAAGAGAATTAATGACCCCCCTCTTCCAAAAGTTATATGGACTCAGTTACTCACTAAGTACATCTAACATTAGAAAAAGGAGGATTACACCTACAAAAACCAAAAAACCATCTCATTTTAGGCTTTCTTGGAGGCCTGCTCTTTTCTGAAGAGGAAACAGAGGGAGAGTGGCTCTCAGGGAGAGGGGAGGTTGGAGGGAGCTGGAAGGAGTGGAGGGAGGGGAAACTGTGGTCAGGATGTAATGCATGAACGAAGAATCTATTTTCAATAGAAATTTTTAAAAATTAAAAATTAAAAAATAAATAAGAAATACTTTAAAACATACATTTTTTAAAATGAAAAGTGCCATCCTGTAACATTACAAAAATAAATGCTTTCCTATCTTTTTAAATCTTTTTAAGGGCACAATTATACAATCAGCACAAAAACAATAGCCAACCAATTATCAGCTTTAATGGAAGATAATAGGATTCATGATCCCAAATTCAATGACCAGTGGATGTGATGATTTATATTTAGCATTTGGGAGTGGAGGTAGTAAAATTAGGAGTTCAAGGCTAGTCTGAACTATAGAATGAGATCCTGCCTGAAAAATCTACATGAAAACAACAACAGAAAACTCAAAAAATGAAAAGGAAAAATAAAATCTAATAACTAAAATGTTTTGGTTTGGGGATATAATATATAACAGTGGATATTGTTTGGATACCTATTTAGTAAATGGTATAGAGATTAAAATTTTTCAATTTAGAATACACAAGCAGATAATTTAGTTGTCAACCATGATATAGCATGTTTATGTTTGCATGTTCATCAATGCAAAGAAATGAATTTGAGAAAATATGGAATATGTTCACTGAAGGAATAGCCATAGAGTTAAAAGTGTTAAGTATTTTCTCTTTAAACTCTTCCTTCCTTCCTTCCTTCCTTCCTTCCTTCCTTCCTTCCTTCCTTCCTTCCTTCCTTCCTTCCGTGTTTCTAGTGATTACCATGAATGGGTATCAGAAATCAGCAGCATTATGACACTTAAGGGGACTCTGCTACACACAACATGCCTCTGGAATAGAGGGATAAAGTCAATGCCAATGAATGACAACCCAGAAGGCCCACCATCCTCTTCCAAGTCACAAATCTCCTACTGATCATCCCTTGGGGATGACCTGACAACCTCAATAGTCTTCTAGTACCTGACTTTCCTTCATCGGTGCTTTAGGATATGTATGTTACACAAGAAAGAACCCCTTTTTAACCTATCTACAATAAAAGGCAAAAATTCAGGCCTCCAATGACTATTCTGAGCCTCTATTAGAACACAGATGCTGTTACATCTACTCAGGTTCTGAAAATGGTATGTGTCCCTCTATATACACTATCTCCCAAATCAAAACACTGCCTGAAAAGGTCCTTCATGCTTTTCCTTTTTTTAAAAAGCATCCTCCACATGAATTTCCCTGGGAAGGGGAAATAGATAAGATCTCCTGGGTAAACTGGGGGAGGGGTGGTGGCAGGGAGGGGATGGGGGATGGGAACATGAGGGAACAGGATGGTCGAGTTGGGGATGGACTGAGGAGGAAAGTAATGAAAGAGATATCTTGATAGAGGGGACCATTATAGGGATAGGGAGAAACCTGGTGCTATGGAAACTCCCAGGAATTCACAAGGATGACCCCAGCTAAGACCCCTAGCAATAGTGGAGAGGGTGCTTGAACTGCCTTTCTCTTGTAATTAGATTATGACTACCCTAACTGTCATCATAGAGCCTTCATGCAGTAACTGATGGAAGCAGATACAGAGATCCACAACCAAGGACTGGGCCAAACTCCAGGAGTCCAGTTGAAGAAAGAGAGGAGGGGTTATATGAGCAAAGCAGGGGAGGGAGGGGTCAAGATCATGACATGGAAACCCACAGAGACAGCTGACCTAAGTTCGTGGGAGCTCACAGACTCTGGACTCACAGGTAGGGAGCCTTCATGGGATGGACCTAGACCCTCCACATGTGGGTGACAGTTGTGTAGTTTGGTCTGTTTGTGGGACCCCCAACAGTGGGATCAGGACTTGTCCCTGGAGCATGAGCTGGCTTTTTGGAACCTATTTCCCATGTTGGGATGCCTCGCCCAGCCTTGAAGCAAGGGGAGGAGTTTGGTCCTGCCTCAACTTGATATGCCATGCTTTGTTGACTCCCATGGGAGGCCTTACTCTTTCTGAACAGAGCAGGAGTGGATAGGGGGGTTGATGGGAGGTGAGGGGAGAGAATGGGAGGAGAGGAGGGAGGGGAAACTGTGGTTGGTATGTAAAATAAATGAAAAAAGCATACTCATTATTATTTCTATACTTCTGTTTTCATTTATAAAATAGGCAGGCCTACAAACCATGCATGACTTCAGAGTCCCATTTTTTCCATGTTATCAAGTCCCCCAGATAACTAATCAATTCTGCTCTTTCTGGCTAATCAATTATATTACATCAGTGATCCAGCAGGTGCTTTAAAAACCAAACAAAAAACCCTCCTCTATGCTCTGTGGGATAGGTTCTTGCAGATTGGGAGAGTATCAATCCCTATCAATCAATAATGACCTTTCCTTAAGGAACAATACCACTTTTCAAAGTCCTATTAGCCAGACCCTAGAGGTCAGGACAGTGGTAATATTTACAGAAGGGTTGAGAGGAGGCTTTCACAAAGGGCTCTGTTAAGACATTCACACCATAAAGAAGCAAACTGGAGAGACAAGGTCTACCTATTCACTTGCCTCGGTCTGGGGAATAAGATACTGCCATGGTGGATGAAGACAGGTGTTTACTCATAGGAGGCTCCATCTGCTTTGGCAAATTCATGGTTGATGTTGAAAGTGTGTCACATGCTGCAGAGAAATGCATTGAAGACATTGGTTTTCATATCACTGTAGCCTGTGAAGTCAAATCTCAAAAGTGTCCTTCCCGTCCTCATGCACACACGTTCAGCGGTGCTCCACTGCAGCACAGCACTCTGCTTCCCCTCCATCTCAATCTGGAAATGGCCAGGCTACAGCAACCACTGGTTTGCAATTTCTTCACTGTGCTCTTCTCTTTAATTTAAATGTTCAAACTCACTCAGATACTAAATGATACTAAAATGATATTAATCCCACCTAGTGTTTTCTTGTGTCCAGAGACTTTTAAATGTATTTGCATCAAACAAAAACAAAAGTAACCTAGACCCAGGGACAACTGTTCCTAGAAATACCTAGCACCTTGACTAAAACTGTATGTGCTGAAACAAAACTTTTCCTCAAGGTTATTTGAGGCTCAGGTTGGAAAAGGAATGTAATTTGTAATTCAAGGAGTTGTGTTTAAAGTAGCACTAACTTAAACATTTGCTTATTTTCCTGTTTTTAAGAGATAGCATCAAAAGGGCTCTTCTGCAAATGCTTTAACAGTATAGTAAAGATTTAAACACCTGACCCTAGATTTGGTGTTCTCATGTTCCAGTCATTGTTTTAGATTGGCTTCTAAATTAAATCATCACAACCAACAGAAAAGTATTGACAATGCCTATGAAGCTATGTCAGAAACTAAGGCAAAAGTAAAACTATGCATGAGTTGCTGTTGAGGAAACTAACTCCTACTATTTTCAAAATTTAACTTATTTTCAATTCTTTTTAAAAAATATTTATTGATTTATTATGTATACAGAAGAGGGCACAAGATCTCATTACAGATGAGATCTGGCATGTGGTTGCTGGGAATTGAACTCAGGACCTCTGGAAGAGCAGTCAGTGCTCTTAACCTCTGAGCCATCTCTCCAGCCCCCTAACTTATTTTCAAATGAGAGAATTCCTTGTATATGGCTGGTCAAGAGGCAATTTTTACTGACCAAGGGGCAATTTTAAATCATTTTAATTAAGCTAAAATAAAAATATAACATTTTAATTGAGGATAAATAAAATACTTATTCTTCAAATGATGTTTTAAATTTTAACACTCTTTGATTTTTAATTACTTAACTTTCTGGAAAAATAAGCAACCACTAGAAATTATAAAACCATGTATATAACTATACACTTTTCTTCCTTTGCCTCAGGCTCTGTAGTATCTACAAATTCAATATTTGCCTCAGGAATGCTGCTCAGTGGTGGACTGTTTGTTTAGCATAGGTAACACCATGGGTTCCCTGGGGAAGCAGGGGAGGGGGAGAGAGGGGAAGTGGGAGGCAATTCGTTATTTTGTTTAACATGGATTGTTCTATGATTTTTTTTAAATATAGCATTAAAATATTATCTCATCTTGATATTTTTGGCATTCCCATAAACTGTATGTCTGAGTCACTCACCTCACCTTGCTACTAGCCTTAGGTAATAATATTCTATTCTCACCTTTCCATGGGTGAAGACCAAATCTCAACTCATAAAGCAAAATCTGATACTTAGCACTACCAGTAAGGATATTCTGTGTCAGAGGAAAGCCAAAAATCAAAGATATTTATCCCTACAATTAAGATGCCTCTCTATATTGCCGGTAAATATCACATCCCTTCTATTTCTCATTTTCCGTTTATCATTTGAATGTATAATAATTCTAAAGTCATTACTAAATGCAGACTAAGTTGTGCTCTTAATCTAGACCATAGGAATTTTCCATGTTTGTATCTGAAACAGAGAGCCTTTTAGACAGAGAGATGGAGTTAGGCACAAAGCCAAGTTGTCTAATTATGTGGATTCTCCATATTAATACTGATAAATTTCTTACCACTCTCTCTCAAACACTTCTCCAGAAATCTGTCACATTAACCAAGCCCAAGTACTCTATTTAGAAATCTGTGTGATTTCTGGTTTTTCACCAGAAGTAATAAAAGTGTCTTGCTACTTGATACCTAAAACAAGATGAGACTGTTAAATGTGTAAATGCACAAAAGTCAAATACTGATGAGATTTTTTTTTAAAGGCAGAAGTTAGTGAGTGGAGGATGAAATGTCTCCAGGACACTAAGATATAAGGCATGCAGCTCTAAAAACAAAAACATATGGGCATGTTGTTCACAGCTCTAGAGAAAAAGTCATGACAGGTCAGACCAAGAAATCAATTGTGAAAGTACTTGAGACAGACACAGTGATGGAGGAGGGTGATCAGAACGGTTATCACAAAACACTATGGTATGGTGATGCTCGGGTATACCGTTGGTGGACTCGGCAGCAGCTGTAGTGGTCTCTGTGTCCGAAGGGAGGGTGCTGGCTGCTAAAGTTAGAGGAAGGGGTAGGGTATTTTCTGATTCACCTACACAGAAAAAAAAATCAGAGCAAAGAGAGGTAAAAGAAAAAGTTCCAATTTGTTGTTGCAC
>LZPO01063975.1:1592588-1603987 GCA_001675575.1 Neotoma lepida
GAGCTGGTGGGGCGGGAGGAGGGAGGAGAGGGGGATCTGAGGTTGGTATGTAAAAGGAGTGGAAGATCTTTTTAATAATAATAAAAAAATCTTATTATGAAAAAAAAAGGAGGGGAAGAAGGGAATCTAAACATTTCATTCTGGATGACTCTACATCTGACTAGATGACTAGACCAATCTGGAAAACTGTGAGCAACAGTGACCACTGAGATGGTCAATCTGGATTAAAAACCCAGTAGAGCATTTGGGAAAATTGGATATTTACATGTAGAAGAATGAAACTAGATCCTAGCTTTCACTCTGCACAAAATGTTAAAAATGGATCAAAGATCTCAACTTAAGACACAAAAGTGAAACTTCTAGAGGAAAACCTAATGAAAATATGTCAAGATTTAGGTATAGGCAAAGATTTTCCAGAAAGGACTCCAATGGCTCACTAAATAATCTCAAGAAATGATAAATGATATCTTATCAAACTGAAAACATTCTTCACAGCAAAAGAAACAATTATCAGAGTGAAGAGACAGACTACAAAATGGGAGACAATCTTCACAAACTATACATCTGACAGGGGATTAATATCAAGAATATATAAAGAACTAGTAAAATTAAACATCCCATCACCCAATTATTCAATTAATTAATGGGCCAATGAGGGAAACAGATGAGTCTCAAAAAGAAGAAATAGAAATGGCCAATAAATATCTGTAAAATGTTCAATATCCTTAGCTACTAGGGAAATGCCAATTAAATCTTCATTGTAATTCTATCATAGCATAGGAGGATTGGCTATCATTAAGAAAACAAATTACAACAAATGCTGGTAAGGATGTTGGGGAAAGGACCTTCTTTCATCCTGTTACCAGAAATGAAAATGGTTATAGTCTGTATGGAAGTTAGAACCAAGATTCCTCAAAAAAATTAAAACTACATCAACCATATGAATGACCAGTTTTATCACTAGTGCACACATACCTGGAGGACTCTAGTTAGCATAGCACAAGGATACTTGCACATCCATGTTTACAGCTACAGTATTTACAAGAGCCAAGGTAGGCAATCACCCTAGATACCTATTAATAGATGAATAGATCAAAATAATAATATGGCAATTGTCAGAAAGAAAGGGACTAGAGCAAGAAAGTGCCATAACGCATCTGGAGTGTTTGAGAGTGTGCACTGCTTTGCAGAAGATCCACATTTGGTTCCCAGTACCCATGGCAGGTAGCTCACAACTGCCTATAAGTCCAGCTTCAGGAGAATCTGAAGCCCTTTTCTGGCCTCCATAGGTCAGATGCATGTACCACTCCCCACATACACAGAAATAAAAATCAAAATAAATTATTTCTATAAAGAAGTACCAAATGAAACCCATTAATTTATATGCCAACTTAAAACTTAATGATTAAAGAAGAAAATGTGGTATTTATATACAATGGACTTTTTAAAGATTTACTTTTATTTCAGTGTTTAAGTATTTTGCCTGAAGGTACATAAGAGCACTGTGTGTGTGCCTGGTATCCATGGAGTACCAAAAAGGGAGCCAGATTTCCTTGATGGTTGAGAACCACCATATGGGTGCTAGGAATCTAATCTGAGTCCTCTTCAGGAGCAGTGAGTGCTCTTAACCACTGAGCAATCTCTCCAGCCCCCACAATGGAGTTTTATTTAGCCATGATGAAAAATGAAATTATGTCACTTGTAGGAAAATTGCTAGAACTAAAGATCATGATAAGCAAAACAAGCCAGACTCAGAAAGACAAAAAACATGTTTTTTCTCATATATGTAAACTAAATTTAAATATAAATACATATATACATAAATATACATGACATAAAAGTAGAAGGGGGACTGAGGGGAAAGAAGAGTTATAAAAAGAGATGGGGTAACAAGAAAGGATAATGTGGGAAAATAAATACAAAATATCACTTTTCTTTCAGATGTGGAATTTGTATTAAACTACACACACATATATACATATATACATATATGCAACATGAAATTAGAAAAGGGTCTATTGGGGGAAGGAGCAGTAAGGAAAGGTAGTGGAGAAATAAATATGACCAAGACACAATAATATATATGTATATATATGTGTGTGTGTGTGTGTGTGTGTGTGTGTATAGTGTAAAAATAAAACTTGTATGTTCCATGTTAACTAAAACTAGAATTAGTTTTAAAAAAAGTAAGTACAGAATGATCCAGACACTGTTGCCTGTGGGATCAGAGGAGGGAGGGGAAAGGAGATGAGGGGACAGAGGAGGGAGAGGAGAAGAGAGGTGAGGAGAAGAGAGAGAAAGAGAGACAGAGGCAGACAGAGACAGAGAGCATGCTATACCTTTTCTACTGCTTTTACTGTGGTCCACAACAGGCTTCACAGGAGGTCTCTTCTCTACAAAGAGATTTCTATATCCAGCCCCGTGGTCAGCCAAGTCTCTCCAAGAGTGGCCAGACTTCAGCTGAGTCAAGTTTTTGTTTAGGTAAATTAATACATTTCTTGTTTTATACCCATGTTTTTTATTAGCTACTAAGCAATGACAGTGTGAAAAGTTTAGATGTGTCAACCTAACTTAAAGAGGTGAAGCTACTCTTTGAAAGAAGATTTTCTTAGTTATTTGTTTAGCACAAGAAACAGAGTTGTTCTTTCTCTAAATCCCACCTTACAGTACAATCAGGCAAGAAGCTAATTGAATGAAGATTAGGTGAGCATACTGAATTATCTACCAAAACTTAAGGTGACAAGAACTTGTTTTAGCAGCTCAATTCTGAAGGTATGTGGCATATGGGATGCTATAGGAAGTGAAGGTGACTTCTACCAAGCATATTAGTTCAAGGACAGGATCTCAAATGGATACGGGACATGGCTCCCTCCATAGGACAACTGCTGCCACTGCTACACTCCTACCAATTCTCAAGATTTCCAACTGTCAGGGTGTTGGTTTTTGCCTTATAGAAAACGAAATGTCATACCAGATGATCTGGTCTTGATGTATATTAATCATTAGTAATTTCACTTCAGAATAATTTTTTTTTTGTTGTGGCCATTCTTAAAGCCCTAGTATGGTACTTAGGGATACTGAGATCATTCTGTGTTGGGACATATAAGGTTAGAAGAACAACATCATGCCATCATAGGAATATGAAACAAGGAAGGACTGCATTGGAGAGAGGAGCTGACAGACTTATGGTCTTCAAAGTATCAGACCCAGAGAGGTAAGACTCCTGCAACACTTTCCAATAGGCTAGAGAAGCAAAATAGCCTATATCAGATGAATAATCTTTCCACTCAAGTGTTTTCTTGGTTGACAGAGACAGAACATGACTGAAAGAACTTAAATTCAGCACTGAGGGAAAAAATAACATTCTAGAGCCAGGTGTTGAGCATTCAACAGCCCTCACTGAGATCTCCAAGAACCACAGAGTTGATCACAGAAGGCTTCCTTTAGAGGACTTCCACAGCGCAGTGCAGAGCAATCCCACTGCCCTGAAGATCACTCATGAAAACACTAAGCTTTTGTATCAGCAGTATATTAACCCTGATGTGGTTAACTGGTTACCCTATGTGTAAGGTGTGAAAGTCCCTAAGCTACACCTGGGATATCCTGAGCCCATGAGGGTGGGAGCAGGTGAAAAAGGTAAGCTTCTGCTTTCTTGGGTTGCTACACAACCTTACAAAGCCCAGCTCTCAGCATAGACCTGACCTGCTAAAGTTGTGCCATGTGTGTAGTTCCTAGGAAGAAGAGAAAAATAATTTCAGGTTGTGTTAATGCTGACAAGAGGTCAGATTTATCCCTTACTACATTAGGGATAAAAGAAAGCACAGAACCAGAAAACATCCAGATGTTAAACTACTAAAGGTTAAGCTGTATCAGGACCAACCATCTAACATAAGATCCCCTCATCGACAAGGAGTATGACACTGACTTAAGTGCCTCTAACACTAATGTTCTATAAAGGAAAATTATGCACAGGAATTGCCTCCAAAGTGGACCCCTGTGACACTGCAGGATGTGCTGAAGCATGAGAAGCATCTAATGTGACACTTCATAATGCTCCTTTCTGGAAGAAGTAGTTACAAGCTTTCTCTTGAATCAGCAATCCAGCAGGATGTCAAAAATTAAAATAGGAAGGCCAGGGAGAAAAGGGGACAAACTCTAAGTCATCAAGGAATGGAGGATGGGAAAGGAAGAAAATAGGCAAGTCCAATGACTCATGAAAAACACACAGGCTAAGAATGGATAAATCTATCTTAAGTTACCCAAACAGCTTCTCATATACTGGCTCCTCCTACAAATTTTGAGGATTGAACCTAGGAATACACATGTGTTAGGGAAGTGCTCTATCATTGAGTTGTACCCTCAGCCCTCTTTTGAAACTATTTACACTGAGATAGTCTTGCTAAATTGCTCAAGCTATCCTTGAACTTATTCTATAGCCAAGACATCCCCTGAGAACTTTTGATCCTACTGTCCTAGAGTCCTAAGTAGCTAGAATTACAAACCTGTACCACCAGGCCCATGTGAATTTTGTTTTGTTTTCTTTTCTGGATTTTTATCCAGATTTTTTTATATATTTTATTGAAATATGGTCTTACATAACCTGGGTTAGTCTCAAACTGTCTATGAAACCAAGGATAAACTTGAACTTCTGAACCTTCAGACTCTATTTCCATGTGGCTTATTTTTTAATAGTACATAGACTGTTCCATGTCTTCTGGAGCTCTATCTTGACCTTGCCTCCACCATAGTCAGCTGAAATAACTGGAGAGAGTCTCACATTTCTAGTGATTACTCTGTACGAGGTGCTTGCTTGGCACTTTTACAAGTCACCTTCTTCAGTCCCTGTTACCACTGGGTCTGAGGAAACAGAGTTGGGAGGGGGTTATATGATTTGCTCTAGCTACCAGTTGCTTAGTGATAGGAATGAGGTATAAACTGAGATCAGAAACAGCAACAGCAACCAGAATTAAGTCAGCAACAGTGAACCACAGGGAACACCCTTGCTCAGACCTTCCTCTGCTAAGAAAAAAAACAAATCACCATAAATAGGTGCCACTTTTCAGGCAAAGGTGGGTCTCAATATGTGTGGTTCAGACTATGGTCAATGTTCATATGTCCTCTTTAAAATTAAAAAAAGAGAAAGAAAGTGGACTCTGGCTAGGGAAGCAGGTAGGCTGACTAGAGATCTTCACCATTCCCCTTGCTCTTCCAAATCCAATCCTCCAGTTTTATCCCCAGCTCTGCTGCTGTCTCCCAAATGACCCCCATCTCCAGTGGACCACACAGATCTTCCCCTCCTAGTCTCCCTCCCCCTACTCATTGTTTTTATCCCAGCCCTCAACTCCAGCAGACACTCCCTGGAAACTGACAAGCCACTCTCACCAGTTGACAAGCCAACTTCAGATCTTCACCTCTTCCTCTATTCCTCCAAGTTCAATCCCCCAGTCTCATCCCCTGCTCTGTAGCAGACCTTCTGCTGTGGTCTTTCTTTCCTCACTCTCTGCCCCTATTCCCAGTGAATTTAGCAGATCCTGATGGAACACACTGTTTTTTCTCCCTCCTGTAGGCCCCTTCAGGTCCCCCCCCATCCCCATTCATAAGTGTCAGCTCCCAATACTCAGAAACACATTTTACCTGGAACCCCCAGTGGCCACACCTATCAAGATCCCGGAAGAATTTCCTACCAGGCAACACACAGCCACCTCACTCTCTCCTAAGAACCAGAGAGGGCAACAGAAATCAAGATACAAAATAACCACTCGATATAGACAAGATAAAATATCAGCACCTAGAATTACAATCATCCCTATCATAAATGTCTAGATGCCAGCATAAAAACACAATCATTAACAGCCAGGATAGTATGTCTCCACTAGAGCCCAGCAACTCTACCAGAGCAGGCTCTAAGAAATGCAATATAGCTGAAGCAGAAGACAAGGACTTCAACCTTTATGAATATGTTAGAGGTCCTAAAAGAGGAAATGAATAAATGACTTAAAGAAAGCTATGGAAACACAAACAAACAGTGGAGGGATATGAATAAAACAGTTTAAGGCCTGAAAGTGGAAACAGAATCAATATGGAAAAACCAAACTGAGGGAAATCTGGAAATGAAAAATTTAGGAGCTTGAACAGTGTGGGATGACTCATCCAGGAGAGGCTTGAGGGCCAGCAAGCCCAAACAACATACATTCTGAGAGCCAGCCTGGGTCTGCCTAGGGGCCTTAGCAACAGCAGCTGAAACATGATCTGGAGACGACCTGGACCAATGAGAGGCAGCCATGTCACACCAGCAGATGCATATTCATCAGACCTTCCCCCAGCGTGGGGTAGAGGGTATGTAAGGCCTGCCTTCCTGAGTAAACTGAGCTTGTTGTTTCGACATTCTCCCTGAGTCTGTGTGTCTTGACTTCCTCCGCGCCTACTTGGCCCCCTCCCCCATAAAGGGAACAACAACACAGGACCCCTGCTACAGAACAGGAACCTCATAGGCAAGCCTCACCAACAGAATACAAGAGATGAAATAAAGAATCTTGGGCATTGGAGACACAATTGAAGAAATACATACCTTTGTCAAAGAAAATGTTAAATAAAAGAAAATCCTGGTATAAAACATATAGAAAATCTGGGACATTATGAAAAGACCAAATCTAAGAATAATAAGAATGAAGGAAGGAGAAAAAACCCAGGTCAAAGGCATAGAAAATATTTTCAACAAACTCATAGAAGAAAATTTCCCTAACCTAAAGAAGGAGATGCCTATCAAAGCACAAGAAGCATAAAGAATACCAAATAGGTTGGACCAGAAAATAAAGTCCCCTCAGCACATAATCAAAACACTAAACGTACAGAACAAATAAAGGACATTAAAAGCTACAAGGGAAAAAGAACAAGTAACATACAAAGGCAGACCTAGTAGAATTACACCTGACTTCTCAATGGGGACTATGAAAGCCAGAAGTGCCTGGACAGATGTGCTACAGACTCTTAAGAAACTACAGTACCAGCACAGAATACTATACCCAGCAAAACTTTCACTCACCATAGATGGAGAAAATAAGACATTCCAGGATAAAACCAAAATTAAACAATATCTATCTAGAAACCCAGCCCTACAGAAGGCACTAGAAGGAAAACATCAACCTAAAGAGGTTAACTATAGCCAAGAAAACACAGGGAATAAATAATCCCAGAACAACAAATCAAAAGAGGGGAAACACACACATACACACCACCACCAACAACAACAACTGCAACTAAAATGAAATAACAGGAATCAACAAACACTTCTCATTGATAGCTCTCAACATCAATGATTCCAATTTCCCAATAAGAAGACACAGACTGACAGAATGGATGTGAAAACAGGATCCATCCTTCTGTTGCATCCAAGAAACACACTTTAACATCAAGGACAGACATCATCTCAGGGTAAAAGGATGAAAAAAGATATTTCTATCAAATGGACCTAAGAAACAATCTGGTTTAGCCATTTTAATATCTGACAAAATAGACTTCAAACCAAAACTAAGCAGAAGAGATGGGGAAGGATGTTGTAGAATATTATTTTAAGATGTGTTACCTTTGTTTATGCTGTGGAATATTTCCTTAATGATGCAAAGATATGTTGAAGTAAAGAAAGGTATATAGGATAAAGATAAAAGCCCAGAGGCAAAAGGTAGATGGGATAAATTAAGAAAAGCTAGAAAGAAACAAGACAAGCTAAGGCCAGGCATTCATTAAGTAAGAATAAGCCTCCGTGTATGATCTCTTTGGGAGCTGGGTGGTGGTCCCCCAAAGAGCAAAGAGTAAAAACAACCAACTACAGAAGGACACTAAATATTCATTAAAGGAAAAATCCACAAAAGGACACTGTAATTCTTAACATCTATGCACCAAAAAACCCAGGTTCATAAAAGATACACTTCTACTGAAGGGCCTCTAGCCAGCCCAAGCATGGGAAACACAGCTCTGGCAGGCCTTGTGCTTCTCCCCTATTCCCTCTGTCTTGCTAGAAACTGTTAGATTACACTCCTAAAGCTAGCCACTAAGGTCTACTCCCTTATTTGGCCACTTCGTCCTCCTGAGGCTGACTACCAAGTTCTAGCTATCAAAGTATTAAAGTCCAGCAATCAAAAGCCCCCTTTGGCTCATCTAATTAGCATGCCCAATCAAAATTAAATGCCTCATCCTAACACAGGGTTTCCCCCTTTACCTTTATAAACTGCCATGTCTCCTCTCTATCCAGAAGCAGTCTTTTGTCTGTCCATCAGTCCCCCATCCCGTCTTGGCCCCCGACCCACGGACAAATATCCCTTCCCTTTCTCCCTCATCCTCTATCTCCTGTCTTTGTCTCTTATCCCTGCCCTTTGTCCCTCTGGGGCAAATAAATCACCTTTGTGCTGAGAACTTGGGGTGTCTTTTGCCAATACCAGCCCCTTCATCTACAGCTTAAATCATATATTGACCCTCACACATTGAGAGTGGGTGACTTCAATACGCACTCTCACCAAAAGACAGGTCATCCAAGCAAAAACTTAACAGAAATGCTGTAGGTTACAGATGTAATAAACCAAATGGACCTAACAAATATTTACAGAACATTTGACTCAAACATAAAATAATATACCTTCTTCTCTGTAACTGGTGAGACTTTCCCCAAAATCAACCACAAACCTGGAAACAAAGCAAGTCTCAACAGATACAAGAAAACTGAAATAACTCCCTGCATCCTATCACACCACCATAGATTAAAGCTGATTATCAATAACAGAAACAAAAAGTTTACAAACTCATTGAAAGTGAACAACTGTCTACTGAATGAAAAATGGGTCAAGACAGAAATAAATAAATAAATTAAAAACTTTTTTAGAATTGAATGAACATGAAAATTCTAACTTATGAATATCCAAACTTATGGGACAAAATGAAGGTGGTTCTAAGAGGCAAGTTCATAGCACTAAGTGCCTACATTAAAAAAAAAACAGAGAAAGATCACATAATAGTAACATAACAGCACACATGAAAGGTCTAGAACAAAAGAAGAAATCACACCCAAAAGGAGTAGACTGCTGAAATAAACTCAGGGCTGAAATCAATAAAATAGAAACAAACAAAAAACAATACAAAGAATCAATAAAACAAAGAGTTGGTTTTCAATACTGACAAACCCTTACCCAAATTAACTAAAACGCAGAGAGAATATCCAAACTTTAATAATTAGAAATGAAATGGGGACATAAAAACAGATACTGAGAAAAATCAGAGAATCATAAGGACATATTTTTAAAACCTGGATTCCACCAAATTGGAAAATCTAAAAGAAATGGATAATTTTCTTGATACATGCCACTTACCAAAGTTAAATCGAAATCAGATAAGCACGGGGGAGAGCTGCCCTCCCCACCCCTTCAATGCCTGAGGCAGAGGGGAGAGCTGGTCCTACGGTGATAGCAGTGGGAGAGCTATCCCAGACCCCCCCACCAGCTGCAATGCTTGGGAGAGAAGGCCCTGCATCCTACCAGGGCAGTACAATAGAGCCAACCCTGTCAGTGCAGGTGTGGGTAAGACAGCCCTGAAAGCTGTGAGCATGGGAGAGCTGTCCCCATTACCCATCTGTCTTGTGGCTGCGTGGGCAGGGGAGAGTTGCCCTCACTCCCCCCCCACAATCAACATCTGGGGCAACTGGGAGAGCTGGCCCTGTGGTCATAAGAGTGGGTGAGCCAGCTCTGAAATTGTAAGCATGGGAGAACTGTCCCCATTTCACATCTGGTGAACCAATCCTACAGCTGCCCAGACCCAAACCCAGGGCTATGACTTGGCCTGCCCCATCATCCACCCCATCTGTGATCTGCTGAAGCACATGAAGGGGCCTGAAAGGACCTGACCAGCAGGACAAAAGCTGCAGAAGCTCCACAACACAGGGCAACAACAGGATATCCAGGAAGAGTCCTACTGAGGGCCCAGCATCAATAGTGTAGTAGAACCAGGGGCCTCAAACCAGACCAATGACTCTTTGCAACCAACACTTCCAAGTAAAGATATATGGACAAAGGAGTTTACAACATGACTCACTGTGTCACACTGCAGCTTCCATGACGAGATTTTTAATTTTTTCCTTTTTAAATTTAATTTCCCTTTTTTCTCTTAAATTTTATTTGGGGGGGGTGCGGGGACAGAGGATGGATGAGAAAGGATGGAGAAATGAGCAGGATCAAGATACATGATGTAAAAAACACATAGAATAAATAAATTTTTAAAAAGACATAAAATTTAAAATATCAGATAAGCAATTTAAATAGGCCTATAACCCCTAGTGAAATAGAAGCAGAATTAAAAGTCTCCCAACAACAACAACAACAAAAAGCCCAGGGCCAGATGATTTTAGCACTTATCAGACTTTCAAAAAAGAGTTAATGCCAATACTCCTCAAATTATTCCATAAAATAGGAACAGGAGGAATACTGCTCAATTTGTTTTATGAGGTCACAGCTACCCTGATACCCAAACTACATAAAGACCCAAAGACCCAACAAAGAAAGAGAATTACAGACCAATTTCCTTCATAAGATGCAAAATTTCCCAATATAATACTTGCAAAGTGAATCCAAGAATACATCAAAAAGGTCATCCGCCATGATCAAGTAGGCTTCATCCCAGAGATGCAGGGATGGTTCAATATATATAAATTTATAAATGTAATCCACTATATAAACAAACTGAAAAACAAAAACCACAGGATCATCTCATTAGAAGCTGATAAGGCCTTGGAAAAAATCCAACACCCCTTCGTGATAAAGGTCTTGGAGAGATCCAGGATACAAGGAACATACCTAAACATAAAAAGGCAATTTACAGTAAGCCTACAGCCAACATCAGATTAAATGGAGAGAAACTCAAAGCGATTCCACTACAATCAGCAACAAGACAAGGCTGTCCACTCTCTCCATACCTATTCAGTATAGTACCTAAAGTCTTAACTAGATCAATAAGACAAACTTAAGGAGATCAAGGGGATACAAATTGGAAAGGAAGAAATCAAAGTACCTTTATTTGCAGATGATGTAGTAGCATACATAAGTGAATGTAAAAATTCTACCAGGAAACTCCTATATCTGATAAGCACTTTCAACACAATAGCTGGATACAAAATTAACTCACAAAAATCAGTAGCCCTCCTATTATATAAATGGCGAACAGAAATCAGGAAAACAACACCTTTCACAATAGCCTCAACTAATATAAAATGTCTTCGGGTAACTCAAGCAAGTGAAAGACCTGTATAATAAAAACTTCACCTGGCAGTGGTGGCACACGCCTTTAATCCCAGCACTTGGGAGGCAGAGGCAGGAGGATCTCTGTGAGGCCAGCCTGGGCTACCGGGTGAGTTCCAGGAAAGG
>LZPO01064411.1:0-18882 GCA_001675575.1 Neotoma lepida
CTTATCAGACCCTGAAGAAATGTGAAATAAAACCACAAGGAGATACCACAGCACACTTACTAAGTTAAGATAATATGCCTGGCCACACTAAGCGCTGGTACATGAAATAACCCGAGGACATGATATTGGGAGGGAGGGCATGTCTCAGCGTGTTGGGGGAGTTGGAGGAGGGAAATGGGGAGGAAGATGATCATAATATGTCAGGTGCATGTAAGAAATTCTCAAAGAATAAACTAAAAGATATTTTTAAATTAAAATACACACCCTATAGTCCCTTGTTCTATCCCTAGGCAAAAATGAAAGTGTGTGTCCCCAGAAAGACTGGTATACACGTTTGCTCTAGCTTGGAGTGTAATAGCCAAACTAACTAGGCTCAGTGTCTGTCAGTGAGTGACTGGGTGAACAACCAGACCATGGGTTACAGCCAGCAATAAAAGGGAGCTGTTGTCACTGTCATAGTCAATGAGTGACTGGGTGAACAACCAGACAATGGGTTACAGCCAGCAATAAAAGGGAGCTGTTGTCACTGTAGTGGTTTCAAAAGTATATGTGTATGTCACAATTTATGGATTGCTACCCTTTAAATGGTATTGGTACCCTTTAAATTAATATTAGAATATTAATTTGGTTATAATAAATAATTAATAGTAATTGAAATGCTATTTTAATCTAATACTGAAGACATTTAAATGGGATGTCCTGAAGAGATGGCTCAGCAGTTAAGAGCACACACTGCTCTGGTAGAGGACCCGAGTTCATTTCCCAGCACCTACGTCAGGTAGCTCACAACCGCCTGTAATTCCAGCTCCAAGAAGATAGACACCATGCCCCCGGCCTCCTTGGGTGTCTGTACTCACATGCACATTCCCGTGCAGAGACACACACCCATACACATAGTTTTTAAAGTGTTAAAATTTTAAATCTTTAAAAAAATATTTAAATTTTATAGGTTTTTACATGTCAGTTCTACATCGATAAATTTATTGCACTCATAAATGATGATGATTAGGAAGATTTTCCTGAACTCTCAAAATGCCACAGTGTATGGTTAATTTCATACACGCCTTGAGTACTCCAGGGATGACTTCCCTTCCCCCACCCCCGAGGTGCAGCTGTACCTGGAGGTCTTCTAAGCATGTGTCAGCTAGCTTGGGCTGTTTTATTCATGCACGTTGCAAGTGTTTAATTCAGTACCCTGCTTTCATCTGGAACCCTAATGAGCCTGACTCCTTACCAGGAGTAAGGTCTGGCTTAGGCAGGATGATGAAAGAGCTCGCAGCCCGCTTGAAGCAGGGAGTGACTCCAGGGAATTATGAAGACGTTTGCTGTGCAGTCCCCACCACCTGTGGACCGGCTCAGTGGAATCATGGGAGCAGGAGAATAAAAGCCGAATGAGCCATGGAAGAGCTGTGCAGAGCAACGCAGCACTGCAACGCCCACTCAGGCCCACCTGCCTTTGCAGCCTGAGGTATTCTCTAACCATCTGGACTGGCTCTCCTTTCCTAATGCCACCTCCGATCCTCTCTAAGTCCCTCAGCAGGGCTGCTGATAAAATTTGGCTAGAAGGCTCAGAGATAACCCCTCGCATCACCATCTTAACGACTGGGCCAGCTGGGGAGCACTCCTGGAGAATATCCAAATGATAATAGCCAGGCCTCATTCACCCCAAAGCTTCTCAAAGTCTTGTGGGACAGGAGCTGGCCAGATAATCAGAGGGCATCTGGGGACATCTTCTGAATTCTACTCTCTGTTCTTATGGCTGGCAGGGTGTTACCGGGCAGGTGAACTGGTTTCATCGCTAGACTGAGAAATGGTCGATATATCTGTCAGGTTGTAAGGGAGAAATTGCCCGTTTAAAAATGTGTTCTAGGGATGGAGAGATGGCCCTGTGGTTAAGAGTGCATGCTGCTCTTGCAGAAGGCAGAAGTTCCATTCCCAGCACCCACATTGGGTAACTCACAACTGCCTGTAACTGAGCCCCAGGGGATCCAGTGCCCTCTGCTGGCTTCGACGGTCACTACACTCATGAATGCAAATACTCCCCCTCCCCCATACTCACATAACTTGAAATAAGATAAATATTTTTAAATGTGTTCTAGCTGCATCCAAAAGAACTGGCCAGTGGAGAGCTGGGAGGACAGCCATTGTATGTCTCCCATCACTTCTTACCGTGGAGGCAAAGATTGCCATCTTTATGTAGGAGAGTTGGAGGACTATACAGTGTGACATCCTATTGGGCCCAAGTAGTTCTCGGAGAGTGATCCTGGCCATGAAAAAGAGAAGCTGGTAGAACTAACCACAGAGGAATTGGGTGGGCCTGCTGGTTTGCCCCACAGCTTAGCTCAAAAGAGCAACATGCTACTGCTGACAGCCTGTCTACACAACACAGTCTCATCCCAAATAGAAGAAGGCAGCTGATTCTCAAGACAAAAGTGAATTATCATGGCCTGGGAACATGGATTTGGGTTACTCCCCAAACCATAGCCCAATATGACAGCAGTTTCATGAAGTTTTTATAGGAACAGAACAAAGAAAGCCATAAATACACATTTCCTGGGGGTTTTGTCACGTGCATGTGCACACTTGTAGAGGGAGCATATGTGGGTGGGGTCCATGTCATGTATACAGGTGTCAGGGGACAACCTCAGGTGTTGGTCTTCAGACACCATCCTCTTTCTGTTTGAAACATGGGTCTTTTGGGCCTGGAACTTTGCCATGTAATCCAGGCTAGCTGGCCCCAGAGATGAGGCCATCTCTGCCTTCCATCTCACCATCTCTAGGGTTACAGATGCATACCACCCCACCAAGGTTTGTATGTGGTCCTGGGGTCCTCAGATCTTCATGCTTACAAGGCATGCACTTTACCAACTGAGCCACCTCCTCTGTCCCGGCTTTGTTTTAAATACATTGGTGGGAGCATCAGGTAAGCAGTTACAGTAAAACAGAAACCTCTGCTATAGGCCTCAGATGTTAACGGATGACACTCTTGGCTTAGGATTTGTGGGAATTAAAGGGCCAGTATGTGCATTCTAAAAAGGTTTTGCCTGACAGTCACGGGATGTTAGTGCACACATAAGAGTTGACAACAATATCTAAGAAGACTAAAAACTATCCGAAGTAATTTGGCTTTGGACCTGTAGCATTCCAGCTCACCACAGTCACAGCATTCTAATCAGTCAACCAACTAGGTAGAATCTTTTTAACACAAGTGTGGCTTTTTCCTGGGGACTTCCAATCCCCACCATGTTACCAGATGCATCTTTTGAGCTGTTCTAGCATATTTTACATTGCATTCCCAAGAAGGACTCCTCAGAGAGCCATTTCCATCCACCCTGTTTAACTGACTGCATGATAGTCCTTCTGAACTTAAGGGAACTGGTTCCAGGGCCAATCTCCCTCCTCACTAGGAACACCAACATCTGTGGGTACTCAAGTGTTTTAATTCATGTAATATTCACATATAACCTATGCATGTCCTTTTGCATACTTCAAGTCTAAATGACTTGTAACACTATATAACACAATACACATGCTATATAAATAATCACACTGTAGGGCTTAGGGATTAAAGACAAAAAAGGTTTGCCCAGACCCAGCACTGATATGATATTTCAAATACTTTATTCATGGTTGGTTGACTCCATGAATACAAAACCTACAGTTATAGAGGGGCCATTGCACAAAGTTGTGGTTCAAAATCCTTATGTTTAAATATGTAGACAACTATTCTGGTTAGTTTCTGTCAAAGTGACACAAACTAAAGCCACCTGGGAAGAGGGGACCTCAACTTTAGAACTGTAGCCATTAGATAAGTCTATGGGCATGTCTGTGAGGCATTTTCTTGATTAATGATTAATGATCAATTTGGGAGGATCCAGGCCCCTGTGAGCAGTGCCACCCCTAGGCAGGTGGTCCTGGACTGTCTAAGAAAGCAGGCTGAGCAAGCCATAAAGAACAAGCCAGTAAGCAGCATTCCTTCATGGTCTCTGCTTTGGTTCTTGCCTCCGGGTTCTTGCCTTGTGTTCTTGCCCTGACTTCCATCAGTGATAGACTGTGATATGGAAGTGTATGTCAGGTAAATCTGTTCCTCCCCTTAGTTGGTCATCACAACAACAGAGATGTAAAGTAAGACAACAACTAATCCTGTGGACAAGACTTCATTCAACAAGTGACTGCTGGAGGCAGCCAGTCTGTCCTCAGCTTTGGGGGATCAGTGCAGAGAAGCAGTCAGGCCACCTGCTGACCTGTGCTGGATCTTGCTTGGCATCAGTCTGGTGGCCTTCAACTCCACACATACTCAGTATCTTAATGAAAAGACTCCAGCTGTGATGAGCTATGCAAGCAGCAAGGGCCTGGTGTCTCCTGTGAACATTAGAATTTAGCAAAGAAAGAAAGCATGAGATGGATTAAAATATAAAATGAGGAATATATGATGACAGTCTCTGTGGAGAATGGCCAAGAACCAGAGAGCTACTGACTCCATTCAAATGAATAACTTTAACGGAAGCCTGGTCAGTATAGCAATTTTTTTTTTTGTTTGGACCAATGGGGCCCTACAGTTCATTTGGAAAAGAAAAACACATTATGACAGGTACATCACTAAATGATAGAAGTGGCAATCATTATAGCAGGTCTTTCTTGCTGTGGAAGGATCCTTGATTTTCTTTCAGGCTCTCGTTACCTTAGGAAGCCTGTAGAAAAAGGGGCTTTGCCCTTGACTGACAGGTGGGAGGGGTGTTTCCAGAATGCCACCAGAACACAGCAATTCTGGAAGAGATTTCCTATGCACTACATTTGAATTCTAAAACCAGCTTCTAGACTTTTCCTGCATTTCAGACAGCTTCCTCTCTCCCTTCAGACTAAACAGCCTGCTGTAATTCTTGGGATGTCAACACTTACAGCAATCTTAACTCAGGTTCCTGTTTATTCTAATCAAGTGCTGAGTCTATGGAGCTGCGAGTCTATCACGAAGCCAGAAATAATACAATCAGTGTTGTGTTGTTTTTATCAACTATCTACTACTGCTAGTTAAAGGGCCACCTCTCTCTCAATCACCTGCCCCTTCTTCCATTCCTTGATGATTTAGGCACAATTAGTAAGACATCAGTCTTCATGTGGCTAAATAAACTAAGGTTTGGGCTCTTTTCTTGTCTCACCTCCAATGGCACTGCCCTACACATTAAGCCGTTAGTCCCAAAAGGATTCTTGATTTATTTATTATTGATTGATTGATTGACTGACTGGTTAACTAGAGACAAGGTCTCACTATGCAGCCCTGATATCCCTGGCTGGCCTGGAACTTGCTATGTAGACCATGCTGGACTCAAATTCACAGAGATCCACCTGCCTCTGTCTCTGGAGTGTTAGAATTAATGGCATGTACCACTATACCACACCCCACAGGCATTATTAATAACAAGAATAACTTGAATCATCCCTGATGACTGGTCTTCTGTGGTCCCTGTTCCTTCACAGTGAATCCCCAATTCTATCATTCTTTGGTCCCACTGGGACCAACCACATTTGACTTGCATCATCCCTTTCTCCTTCCTTCCCTCCTTAGCAGTGGTCCCTTGCTACAACCATCCTCAGGATATACTTCCACATCTGCCCAGCTAACGTCAGCTCTCCATCTAAACTACACCCATCTCTAAGGAGATGAATGGGCTTGAGGAAAACATTGCACTGGGATGTCAGGCCTGATTTGAAATCTCTCTGGGTTGCATGGTACTTCTATAAGATCCTCCTCAGAAGGGCAGCCTCCCATTGTCAAAGGTGCCTGTTCCATGTATCCTGTGTCTTTAGTCTCCTAAGCTCCCTCCTGTCCTCTGATGGTTTACATTTCTTATATTACTGAAAACTGGAAAGAAAACACCATCTATTCCCATGGATCAGTGTTCCCATGTCTGTGCCACCCACTCTGCCTCCCATCTAACACACGATGGACGTTCTTAACTCCTTGCACATCTCTGGCCTCTCAGCAACGCTGCCCCTACAGTTCTCGAGACCATCAGTTTCTCTCATTCCTGTGGATTGGTTCTATGAGCATCCTCCTTCTATGGTCATCTTCTTAAAGTGTCCTTCCATAGATGTCACAGCCTGTCATTGCTCTATTCTTCCAGTCTGCTTACAACAAAAGCTCCTCAGTAGATCTATTTTCACCACCTTACCACTTTCAAATCTCTAATTCTCTCTTTGACCCACTCTAACCCGTTCTTCATCTCCACCATCCCACCAAGGATACTCTGGCCAGGGTAACCACTGGTCTCCTTCCATTCAGCCTAACCAGATGACCATTCCCCCGACCTCATTGTGCACACCCTCTCAGCACTGCACATGTCTACCAATCCTTCCGCCACCCGACTCTAAACATACCTCATGTGGCTCCCATGAAACTGGTTTCTCCTGATATTCGGACATCTTCCCAGGCCACTCTCCTGTTTGCTCTGCCAAAATCTTCTTATTTCTTTCCCATCTACCTGTATTCCCCAGGTGGCAGACACTGACTTACTGGCTATCTCTTAAACACACCAGCCACCTCTCAGGTCTAAGGGAACCGTTCAGTAAGGCTAAGGAAGCCCACTAGTGGGTCTGTTCAGCCATCCAGTCTCAATCCCACCAAGTAAGCCCAGAACATGTCTCCCTAAGGACCTGCATCATCTGAGTATCCTCCTTCTGCCTGTGCACTCAGCAGGTGACTGGACGTAAGAGGAAAATGTCCGTGTGCAAAGCTGGCAACTGGTCCCACCTCCTTCAACTGCCCCCTTTCTTCCTCGGTGACGACAGCCGGCTTTGCAGCTGTAATTTTCTGTTTAGGGTCTTATTTGCATGCTGCAACCATGTCCCTTTTCCCATTACTGATGTAAAAGATTGCTTATTTCTAATTATATTGCAGGCACTCAGGGAATTCAAAGAGTAGAAAATATGTCAGGCACAATTTACAAATTGTGGCTATTTGTGTAGGCGCTTGCCCAGATTACTGCAAATATAGAATAGGGGAGGGGAAAAAAAACTGGTCATTAAAAATACCAGCTCTGCTGAGCAGAACCCTGCTTCCATTTGTTCTCCCCTATTCGCTAGACACAAAGCTAAGCACTAAATGCAAGTTAGCTCTGGTACCCATGATGCTGCCCTAGCTCTTGATTTTTGAGTGGAGTTTAGAGACGAAACTTTGCCCAGTTGCTCCCAGCCTGCCTCGGAAACTCCATTTCCCTTAAACTCAGATCAAACTCCACTTCCCTCACACTCAAATCACTGTTTCTAAAAAAGAGAAGACTTTTTGTTTTTGATTCCCAGAAATATTTCAGGAGCTGGAAAATTCTTCCCCAAATCCTACTAATCAGGACCAAATATTCTAAGGACCTGGGAATGACGCCACAGTGCATCAGATGGGGACTTTGCTTATCATCTTAGTGTTACTGAAGTGCTTAGGGTCAGAGCCTGAGCCCGTGAAACCCATAACAAGCCGGGCTCAGCTTCCCAGCCTCATAAGGCAGTTAATCAAACAAGTAACAGTTAAAGGCTGAAAAGGGAGAATTATTCAATTGGCCACATTGGGAAGAATTACAAAGAGGTCCAGTGACCAACTCAGACTCCCAAATCCACCTTTGGGACACTAACAGGAGGTTTAAGTTTATATGGACTGAAGAGGTATGCCTAACTAAGCAGTTTGGTCTAGGTGCAGTCCTGTCCATCACCATCACTGTCTCGGCTTGAGTCTCATCCTATAAGATGGTCTGACAAGTTGTCAGAACTATGTGGAATCTCTTTTCAGGAGACAAGCTCCCCTCTGGCTGGCATCAGGCTTCAGCTTTTTTCTTCTCCCAGCATGAGACTCGTGGGGGAATTACAATTTCTGGGGTCCACTGTTTTAACAGATAACCAAAGAGTAAGAGAAAGATGTCTCTGCATAGTATCTTCATTTCTACCAGGATGGTTACATTGGATCCTAAATCCAAACTTACGTTTTCCTATATTTTAAATGCTACTAAGTTATAAGGAGTGCACAGGTCTAAAGTTTATTAACCATGTGCTTGGGTACTTGGCCACAGCACTGAGAACTGCACAGAACTCTGTGTGCTTTCAACCCAGGAACCTTAATGAATTTAAAGGAATTCATATAATAGAGCCCCAACATCTTGGATCTACACATGACTCAAGGTTGGGAGTTAATGGACAGGTACATGTGACTGCTTTGGTTGATGACCAAGACTTTTGGAACCTTCTTTGCTCTAAATAAAGATATTTCTAAGCACATATGATCTATTCAGAGTCCACGCAGTAGCAGCATTTTGCCTACTACTTCAGCCCTAAGATCGTGACAGGTTGCAGAGACATGATGCTAAAATAATTAAGCATGTTGATCAGGATGAGCCCTAGAAGTCAAACAAAATTCTAATAATCTTTTCTATCGCCCAAATACACAATGACTTGGTTATGGAGCAAATGTCTGTTCTTCCCACGGAAAAGGAGAGCATTCTCCAACACAGTACATATATTTTTGAAGACACAGCCATGGATACAACACCCAAATGCTGACTGGTAATGATGAGCTAATTCCTTTCCATACGCATCTGTGGAATAGTGCATGAGATGCATCAATTGGAGGTGTTCCTTTTGCTCANTGACACATTTCACACAGCCACGTTCTCCAACCTCAGCATCTTGGATGCTGGCATTGCTCCCCCGACAAGAGACCTTTCTGCTATTGAATGACATTTCACAGCACATAATTTCTGCTCCTTCCTAAGTTATTTAAGATTCCACTCCTTCATAACCCACCTATAATATTGTCACTTGTAATTTTATCCTGGGCCACAAAGATTAATTTTCATGGCACTAGGGTCGTTTTTCATTTTGTTTTCATTTATCTTGCAGGAGCAGATTTGATTTGCACTGGGAAGCCATGTGCTGTATTGATCAGCATGGCTTGGGTGCCATGTGAGGGACAATGGACTCTGACCTGGTGAAAAGATGGAACAAATGAATACACAGAGTTAGGTGGGTGAGAGATGATGGAGCACAGAGGCAGAGAAGAGCAGAGAAGTGGCGGGGGTGGGGGGAGACAGCCAGACAGTGCCGGTGAGGTACAATGCGGGACTCAGCAGTCACAGTAGGGCAGAGATGGAAATATAGAAGAAGTTAACTGGGTCGGGGTGGTGGCAGTGGCAGAGAAGTGGCGGGGGTGGGGGGAGACAGCCAGACAGTGCCGGTGAGGTACAATGCGGGACTCAGCAGTCACAGTAGGGCAGAGATTTGAGAAGTATTTGTAAAGCAGAATCAGCAGAGCCTGGTAAACTAAGTGGATTTGAGGGTTAGAGAAAAGGAAGAGATAAACGATGCTGAGGCTTCAGGCTGGAGGAGCCGAGTGAATTTGGTTCCATTAAATTCTTCCTGATATGAGCAATAAAAGAGACAGAGAAGGCGGAGGTTAGTGGAAAAGTAGCTCTATCAGTGTACTTCATTTTAAATCCACTGAATACAAATGGCTGCTGGACGAATGAGTAAAGAGATTCAGAAAGAGTAGGGATGTTTGATTCTGACGAGAAAGCATGGCTGGACAATCAACTTGGAAGCCTCGGCCCAGGGGTTCTAAGGAGAACAGTGAGCATGTGTGAGATACCCAGGAGAGAATGGAGTGAAAAGAAGTGAAAGCTGATGAAACGATGGAGGATGTGGCGCAGGGGGACTGCTAAGTGAACGGTCAACTAAGGAAGAAGAAGCCTCCAAAGACACTGGCAAGATGTTGTCAGAGAGGAAGAAAATGACCAGCGAATCACTGCAGATGGCCTGGGCATGTCAGCACGCAGCTAGGGGAGAGCAGAGAGTCCTCTCCTGGCAAGCTTCAAAGAAGAGGAGATAGCAGGAGGATGAAAGCTAAGAGGGGAGCTCAACAAGTCTGGAAAATCTCTCAAGAATCATGTAGAAGAGAAGAGAAGGAGCTGCTGAGTCCCGAGAGCCTGGAGAGCAGAGCCCTGACTATAGCGGCGCTGACCCCNGGTGGGGCACAGTCTCTCTCAGCANGCATTGGAGCTCCAGTAAAGAAAGAGAGAAGTAGAGTNTAGGGATGGCCAATGCTGAAGTCAAAAGACAAAATGTGAAGAAAGGGAAGGTTCTGGAAGAGAAGAATCNGGAAGGTAAAGGGAGGACTGAAAGGAAAGAAAATGTCCAAGACAGAGGAAGAGAAGTAGCAGGAGCCATGGAAAGACCGGGCACTAAGGTCAGAGACTCTGATGCTAAAGTTCGAGTCTGAACTGAGGTGACTCAGGAGTGACCATAAGACAGCAAGGACATCAGGAATTCCCCCCATGGAGCTCTCAGCGCTGATCAGACTACTCTGTGTTCCTCACATTCTGCTTCCTCTTCCTCCAGAGCACTTCCCAGGATTCCCTGTAAGTGAGGTAAGCCATGTGACCCCAATACAGCCAATAGAAATGTGGGCAAAAGAGAGAGCTAAAGGATATTTCTAGACTTTGTGTCTGAATCTCACTGAGTCCTCCTGGTTTCCACTCTTCTCTTGTCTATAGTCAAATCTCAGAGGACCTAAGAGAGAATTTCAAGATCCCAGGACCCACCAGCTGAGAGGATTCAAAGGGCCTGGATGGCATAAGGTACATGGACCAGAGTCCCATCTGCCCCTCCCTGAGTCAGTCCACAAGATGCTATGTGTAAGGTATGAGACTTCACTGAGGAGCTTAGCAGTCGTTTATTACAACAGCTGCCTACTGAATAAAGCAAGAGTGTTCTAGCCAGACAAGGAGTTTAAAGAAGGCTTCAACTGAGAGCAAATATAAGAATAATATGAACCGTGCTTCTAGCCCCAAGCTGGCCTGAGAAGCTGGGAGATGAAACAGCTTCTATGTGAACTGGAGAGTGGTGTCCCAGCTATAAATGTGGGCATAGGACCCAGGCAAATGAGAGGTTCTAGCAGTGGAGATGAAGACTCAGTCGAAGGCATCTGTTCCAGGTTGATCTGGAAGGGAAGGGATGGATGAAGCAGGGAAGAGAACTAAGGACAAGAGGGCTAGGGCAGAGCAGGATGGACTGGACAAGAGTTGTGGTTTGGGATTCTGGTGAATACATAGCAGTGTCTGAGGCAGTGAGTGCAAGGGAAGAAGTGAAGAGCTCTTGAAGGCTGACACCTGCTGGGCTCTGGGACAGGTGTTGCAGAAGGGCTTAGCTCCTTTAGAGAGCCAAACTACTGGGCTTACAAATCACTAGAAGATGCCAGCTTTCCTTGGGCACACACACACACACACGTGTGAACACACATGGCATACACGTGTGTGCACATGCACACTTGGTATCCTGGGGTTCACGCCACTCCTACCTGTATTCCCCAGAACCCTTAAGGCCTGATATTTTGCTGTTCTTCAATCTGGAAGGTTCTCTCTTTGCTCTCTCCTAGGAATTCAGGATTTTAGCCTCTGCTCCATGTACTTCAAAAAGTCTTCTCAGGGGCTGGGAAATGGCCCAGTGGACAAAGTAATTACCAGGCAGGAGTGAGGGCTCAAGTTTTGATCCCCAANACCCACATAAATGCCAGGAGGTATGGCGACCTTCCTGTAATTCTGCTACTCAGGGGGCTGTCAGGGAACAAAGTGGCTATCTAAACTAGTCAAAGAGGTGGGTTTGGNGTTCAGTTGAGAGACCCTGCCTTGATAAATAAGGTAGAGAGCAATCAAGGAAGATACCTCAGACCTCCAAATGCACACTCCCGTGCACACACATACCAACCACCCCCTCCCCCCCCAAAAAACCAATTCCTCTCAAAACTACTTCCTGGTCACTATCTCTGGCCATACCTGACTTAATTTCTCTTTTTGGTCTCTCCCTACTTGGCACTGTTATGCAAACTGATGTAGACACACATATATCTCTAACTATCAACANACATCATGATCTTATTACCCCTTCTAAACTTGCATGGGTGTCTTTGAAATCATTTTATCTGTCTCCCCACTAGCTGACGAGTGTGGGATTCTGCTGTTCTAGTCTGTGTGGGGTCCAGCACAGAGTCCAACACATAGCAGATGCTCCACAAGGACTTTCTGACTGGAGCTGGGGTGCAGCTTAGTGGTGGAGCATGCTTGCCTAACATTCCTGATGGCCTGGGTTGAATCCTCAGCAGTGCAAAGAAAAAGGTGATCAACACAGAGCCAAGAGGCTTGAATCTTCACAAGTTGTGCACAGGATGGCAAGGGCCTCCATGGAAGTGGGAGGGCACATACTCCTAGCTATCTCTCATTATAAATTGGGAGTAGGGACAGAAGTAACAGAAAACAGCTTCACCTCTGAAGAGTCTAAGGGAGAAGAAAAAAGAGATAATTCTCTTTACTGGGTAGGAAAAAGAATGAGGAGAAACAGATTAAATAATATTGCATGGTTCGTTCCAGATTGGAGAGTCTATTTCCCCACTGATTTGGCATTATTTTTTTTCCTATCTTTTATAAGTGAGCTACAGAGTAAATTGAATCTCTACACTTCAGGGCTAAAAGATGCTATCAATTTCTGCAGATTCTGGGCAAGGTGGCACGCCACAGAAACAATTGGTTTACAACCCATCCATTTGGCTGGACCACTCAGCTTCTGCAGTCAGGAAGTGCTCTGTGAGGTGCCATCCAGCACCCAGACTCCTTCCTATGACAAGCGGATGGGCGGCATCAAAAGACCAAGTGAAAGAGAGAGAGAAAGGCCAGTAAGGTGGCTTGTCATTTGTTGATAGCATTGTTAGCATTTTACAGGGTGGTTTCTCCAAGAGACAATCATGTTAGATTGATCACTGGGAAATGAGGGAGGTCTTCATAATGGTAGCAGTGACTCTGAATTCAAATGCAGTGCCAATTAGAATGAGGACTATTGTTTCCCTGTCAAAACAATTGATTATATGAAGTTTAAAGAAAACAATACCCCTTGTCCATCTCCAACCAAAAGAAGGAGAAGGAAGAGGAGGAGGAAGAGGAGAAAGAAGCCTCATACTATTGAATGAAACCATGGGGATCACAGAAGCTCAAAATAGAATTAATTCTTTGGATACCTATATAGCACAATATGTTCTTTAAACGTGGTTCCTGCTACATAACCTCAGAACCTAGTGCTGGACGACTAATGGGTAAAATATGGAGGGGCCAGAGCTTTAATTGCTATAAAAATCCAAAATGTATAATGAAGTGTTATGGTTTAAATATGAAATGTGTCCCCCACGTGTTTAACATTGTTCCCCAGCTGGTGGTACAATTTTGGAGGCAATAGGACCTTTAGGAGGTAGGGCCTCCCAGGAAGGAGTGGGTCACTGTAGTGGCCCTTGAGGGGGTTAGTCCCAGGCCTACTTCCAGTGGAGATCTGTGCTTGCTGAATGCCACTGGGACGTGACCAGATGCCATAGAGATCATACACCCTGAACCGTGAACCTACATAACTCTTTTCCTTACATTGTTCCTGTTAGGTGTCCTGCTACAGTGAAAGAAGTAGTAATTAATATGCCATGGTTAGAAATTGGTAGATTAAAACACATCTGGGGATGTTGAGGGGTTCGGATGGGTGTTACAGCACTTGGTCAGCATATGCAAGGCCCCTGGGTTCCATCTATGCTATAGCACTAGGAAGAAGAGGCTCAGAGACATGAATAAGGCTAGGAATACCACTATTGGACAGAGAAAAAGTTAGAAATTCTCTTGGGCTTCACCAAGGCACATAGAAATCTTCATTGTCAACTTCACTGGATGCACAATCACTATGGAAACATTCCTCTAGCTTGTCTATGAGGGTGTTTCCAGGAAAGTTCAACTCAAGAGGGAAGATCCAACCTGAATGTGGGGAGCATCATCCCAGACTGGAAAGTGAACTAAGCACCAGAATTCTTCTCTCTCTCTCTCTCTCTCTCTCTCTCTCTCTCTCTCTCTCTCTCTCTCTCTCTCTCTCTCTCTCTCTCTCTGCTTCCTGACTTTGGATGTAACAGGACCAGCTGCCTCAAGCTCCTGCTCCATGGCTTCTCTGCGATAAGGGACTGTAACATCAAACTATGAACCAAAATGAACCTTTCCTTCCTAAAAGTTTCTTTTGTCAGGTAATTTCTCACAGCAACAAGAAAATTAGCAATGTATATACTCTGTCTTGTAGAGCAAACTTCAAATCCAAGCCGAAAGTAGTTGGTTGCCCCCAGAACAGTTGTACCACTATTGTATCAATTAGTACATCTTGCTAGCTTAGCACTGTAGTTCGGAGAGTTCACAGTTGAATAAGACCATTGAATGCCTTTTCCTCCCCAGAAGCTGGCATAGCACTTTCTGGCATNATNAAAACTTGTCAGCAGGAAGGAAACTTCCATCACAGTCCATCACAGTTCCAACTCAGTTTCGTTATGCCTTGCAACTAAGATGAATGCTGCCACTACGTTTGGAAACATGCTCTCACAGTGGCGGAGTGTACTGGGCCTGCACAAGACCAGGCCTTTCAACACTCAATCATGGTACCCCTCCCTGTTGAACTATTGACTACTGGTGGATTCTGGTGGAGGGACAGTCATTGTCTTCAATTGTATGCTCAACAGTGAGCCAAGCAGACTCCAATAGATAGTTCCAAATCTGTGGTCACACAGATGACTCTGGTTAAAACCAGTGAGTCAAAAACAAAGCGGAAAGACAAGGATGTGGCAAAGGGACCTGTAGGGAAGAGTGGAGATGGCAAGTGTGTATAGGAATGAAGAGACATGGGAGGAAGTACACAGAAAGTACTCAATGTATGTGTAAAACTGTCGAAGAACAAATTTAATCAATAGACAAGGAGAAAACACATAAAAAAGCATCAGATATACCACCTGACTAAAATATTGTTTTAGACTGCAGAAATGGCTCAGCACTTAAGAGCACGTACTGTTCTTACAGAAGACTGGAGTTTAATTCCTAGCACCCAGGCAGGTGACTCACAAATGTAACTCCAGCTCCAGAGGGGATTTGATGCCTCTGACCTCTGCAGGCACTGACAATTACAAGCATATAAACAGAGACACATACAGACATAATTTTAAAACAATAAAAAATCTCTAAAAACATAAAAGACATACCATTTTAAATATCTGCCAAATACTTGCATATCCCAGGCACTTTTAGACCCACCTGCTAGGACACAGAGACAGGTAAGACAGCACAGTCTGAAGAGGCAGAAGTGAGCAGCAAGAGAAACTGATGGATGACATTGCTAAGTCTAAAGCAGAACAGCAATGCCAATTATCAGTAGATAGGAAGNGGACGGGGATCTAAATAGGACTCACACTGCAGACTCGGTGGAGAGAAGTTCCATAGAGGATGGAGTGCTTAAGGCTTCAAAATCAACATGGAAACTGCTAGGAGGAGAGGAGAGCATCTCAAACACAGAGGTCAGCATCATAGGAGAGGCTATGGTGAGTGTGGTAGAGCTGGGGGGAAACAGCCTGTGACAGGCTACTCTCTNCTGTATCCCCGGATCCTGCAACAGTAATAGCTCAGTAAACACCCATACATACCTTTGCTTAACTGGTTAACTAAAATCAGGTTTCTTCTCGATGATTTTATAGTAAATTGCATTGGCAGTTTTAATGGGACTGAGATACATTGTTTAGGAATACAGGAATATCTTAGAAAACTGGCAAACTCCAGGAGCAGTGAGAAAAGGGACAGAGAGAAGCCATACTGCAATACAGTACTACAGAGTGAATAAAACATCCCTGACTGGGTTTGAAAACTACCTAAAAAGACTCAATACCACTGTGGATATACTGTTTATGCCACAAAGAGCCCTGGAGCTAGGGAGTTAGCTCCATTTGTAAAGTGCTTAGTGTGCCTAAGTGTTGTGGAATATTAGTTGAAGATGTAGTACATTTGTTTATGCTCTGGAATATTTGTTTAATGATGCAAAGATGTATTGCATTCTTTTATGTTGCATTTGTTTAACTCTGTAAAGCTGTGTTACTTTGCCTGCCTAAAATACCTGATTGGTCTAATAAAGAGCTGAATGGCCAATAGCTAGGTAGTAGAGATAAATAGGCAGGGCTGTAGGACAGAGAGAATAAAGAAAGAGCTAGGAGTGAGAAAAGGAGAAGGAGAAGAGGATGCAGGGGCCAGCCACCCAGCCACCCAGCCACCCAGCCACCCAGCCAGCCATGGGGTAACAGGAAAAGAGAGACATAAAGAATAAAGCAGGGTAAAAAGCCCAGATGCAAAACATAGAAAAAGAAAAACAGGATAATTTAAGTTCAGTTAGAAAAGCTGGCTAGAAACAAGCCAAGCTAAGGCCAGGCATTCATAAGTAAGAATAGGTCTCTGTGTATTTATTATTTATTTGGGAGCTGGGTGTTGGGCCCCCAAAGAGCAAAAAACAACCAACTACACCCAAGTTTGATCCTCAACACCCACATAAAAAGCCAAGTGTGGTGAAGTGCACTTATAATCCCAGCATTGGTGAGGCAGAGACAGGTGGAAATCTGGGGGTCACTGGCCAGCTAACCTAGCTACTGGGTGGATCCCAGGCCAGTGAGGGACCCAGTGCCAGAAAACAAGGTGCATGTGCATTCATACATACATGCACACACACACACACACACACACACACACACACACACATATATGAAGAACTCTACTGAGCCTCCCCTTAAAGAGAAACAAGCACCTGAGCTCACTGTCCTCCATGGCATGTCCCCATGTCTACTTCCTTCTTCCCTTCTGTTTTCTGCTCTCTCTGCCTCTCACTGCCATGGACTTTGTGTTTAAGGAAAGAAAATTCCATCTGAATATTACCATCAGCAACACCCAGTTGAGAAGGTTCAATAAATTCCTCTGTGAAGGATGGTTGGGAAAGAGTATTACTTAGCCAAATATTGCAGTGAAGTGAAAATTGCTAATATATATCATGCACAAATTGCCAGTTTTGAAGGAATTAGTGCTTAATGAAGTGCTCATAATCCCAAGGCTCTATTAAAGATTTTTTTAATCTTTTTTTTCCTTAGTGTGCATTCAGTATGATTCAATGCCTTAAATCTCAGAAGTCCTCAGAATCGAGCTTAAATACTAGTGCTGTAAAAACTTACCATTCAGATCATGTGACTTTTCATAGATGGGAGTTGGATGACAGTTATGAGCCTACCATGCAGTCCACAGCCAATGGGGACATTGAAGGGTGATCCAGGTTATACTTTCATGATCTTAGTAGACATCAATACTAAATACAAGACCAGAGGAGGAGTGATGACCAAGCCTGTCCTTCCTCACAGATGTCATGGAGTGGGAAGCAGGTCTATTTTGGTAATCTTTCTGACACACTAGCTCATTGTAATAAATGAAAAAAGTGCAGATACAGAGAAGAGAGAGAGGCAGAGACAAGTGGATCCCCGGGGCTTGCAGCTGAGCCAGCCTAGCCTGTTTAGCAAGTTCCAGACCAATGAGAGATCTTGTCTCAAGAACCAAGGTGGAGACTGGAGAGATGGCTCAGTGGTTAAGAGCATCTGCTGCTCTTACGGAGGACCCAAGTTCAATTCCCAGCACTCACATGGTGGCTCACAACTGTCTGTAACTCTGGCTCCATTGCCTCTAACCTCTGTGGGCACCTGCACACATGTGCACAAGCCCACATACAGATGCATACACTCACACATAACTAGAAATAAAAAATAGAGACTAGGGATTAAGGAAGAGGCCCCCGGGGAATCCATCACCAAACCTGAACTGACCAATGAATCTTACTTGGCTTTCTCATCCTCAAACCAACAATTACTACTGCTTCCATTTTGCTTTGTCTTTTAAATCTTAAATCCCATTGTGTGGTGTGTGTGTGTGTGTGTGTGTGTGTGTGTGTGTGTGTGCACGCCACTTTAATTTAAAGAAAGGACAGCAGAATTTTGAGGAAAGCTAAACCCAATAGCTTCATTCTCTCTAGTCCCAGTCCCATTCCTGCTGAATGACACTCACCACATTTGAAGTGTGATGCCATTTGCCTATTTCAGGATCACAGTGGTAGGCAAGACACACAGACTGGGGAAAGAAGTCGGGCACTGGGGGAAAGTCCACGTGGCAGAAGGAGGCATGCTGTGAGCACAGGCAGAGAGAGCCATCAAGGCAAGGAAATGGGAGGTCCCATCATGATCTCTGGAAGGGTGTTGACTGGGGNGGGGGCCATCAGGAAATGCACAAGTCTGGAGGGAAGAGCAGGCATATGGTTCTGAGAAGGAAGGGCAGGGAGTGGTGGCAGGGTCTGAGAACCTGCAATGGGAACAGTGAGGAAGAGGGGCTGCCAAAAGCCTGGTCCTACAAAGCTTGGGAGCTTGGACTTGAGTCCAAGTCATCAGGTCTGCCCCTTGACCTGGCTGCTGTGGCCACCGGGCAGGGGTCTGGTATAAGGAAGGAATGGAGCCTGTCTTGGCTTCATTGCCTGTTGCTGTGATCAGTTTCCCCAACAAAAACAACTTGAGTGGAACAGAGTTTATTTCTGCCCACAGTCCGAGAGCGCTGTCCATCACAGTGGGGGAGTCGAGATGGCAGAAGCTAAAAGAGGTGGCCACATTGCATCCACAATCAGACAGAGAATGACAAACTGCTCTGGGACTCAGCTTGCAGCCTCCACTTTATACAGGCCCAGATCCCCTGCCTACAAAGGGTCCCACTCACAATTAAGATGCATCCTCCCACACCAATTAACATAAAACAATCCCTCAAATTCTCAGAGGCTAACACATAGATGTGCCAGGAAGCTTACATCCCGGGTGAGTCCAGATCCTAGCAAGCTGACAATTAACATCAACCATCACAAGGATAAAGAGATTAAAGAGCGCCAGGTACCACCTTCCAGGACAGAACATTGGCATCGGTAGTCACCGGTACCACCACAAGACACTGGAGTTTAACTTGGCAGCAGAAC
>LZPO01064411.1:18937-40093 GCA_001675575.1 Neotoma lepida
ACACACACACACACACACACACACACACACACACACACACACACACGCTAACATCCATGCTAATAAGCGTGTCTAGTCAGTGTGTTGGAGAAGTAGGCACTAATTAGGAAACAGCTACAATTAGAGGGTCTGGCCTCTCACCAGCGATAGTGCAGGGGAGGCCCTTGTTTTTATGTCTCCCTCTTTCTTAGCAGAAACCAGGCTTCCAGATATCACCCACATGCCTGCGTTGTCCACTAAAGAAAGCAAACACACTGCCTTCCAGGATTGTGATGCAGGAGGTCATCAAACTGAAGAAATCTAAGAGTCTATCTGCAGAGCTGATAAAATGTGAAAAATTGGGTGCAGGCTAAGCCAGAGCCATTTCTCTGTGGAGATTTATGAGAATGGAGGCTGGAAGCCAATCAGGCGGCATCATGGGTAGAATTCTAATGCTGAGGACAGGACTGCAGGTGACAGAGCTGTACAGCTATTAGGTAATGATAAATCTCTGTACCAGGTGTAAGCTTTACTCACGGACCTGCTGCCCCACCCACCCACCCCACCTCCCACCCACCACCCACCCCTTGCTAAAGCAAAGGTGCACTGCATCCTGGTGGTCAGCTGACACATGGCTCACTGTGAAATCCTATCAGAGGCAGGGACTGCAGGCAGAAGGCAGAGGCTGGCAACCATAACCAGCCCTTGTCATCTTTGAGCCCGGACGACAGGACCGGGTATGTACTGAGTGTGTCCTTACATAGAGACCTAGATCAGGGACACATGAAAACAACTACTCTGACAGGGGAACCAGAAAATCAGGCACAGGAAGGTGGCTCTGGCTCATACCTGGATATCTGGTAATGATGTAGCCATCATCTTCCCCAGAAGCCTGCAGGTTCAAGGCTGGTGGCCCACGTTGGCCCTTGCACACGGATCTGGTACCTTCAGAAGGGACAGTATCTGTCACAATGAAGGCTGGGGCTGACATCATGTAGATAGAACAGTGTCCCCTCCAAACTCATGTGACCTGGAACTACAGAACACAACCTTATTTGGAAGTAGAGTCTTCACTGACATTATTAAGATGAGATCATATTAGGGTAAACNTCAAAGCAAGTGTGGAGACAGATGACACACAGAGAAGAAACAGAGAGGATTGTGGGATAGGAGCTACAGGTTAGAGAGATGGGAATGACCAGAGTCTGGGAAGAGAGAGCCAAGGAATGATCCCCTCCAAAAGCCTGCTTCCCCACTCACACTCGATGTCATTGCTGAGAAGAGAAATTAGCATTGCTTAAAGTCATCCAAGTGTGGGATGGTTTGTTACGGTAGCACTTGGAAAGCATCCTGGCTGGGAAGAGAATAGTGAGAGAATGAATAAATAAGAGAATGAATGAACGAGTGAGCAAAGGGAGAGTGGTCTACATCCACAGGTGGAGAACAAGAAGACGGAAGGACCAGACAGCTTTGAGAGCCAGAAAGTGAAGGAGGGATTCATGTGCAGCTGGTGGAAGAACCCACATTAGGTTAAAAGCCACTGTCTTCTGGCAGCTACCTCATGGCCCAGGTCTCTTTTTGCTAATCATCCCCGGTTTCCTGAGCTATTACAGAGTGGGTCTTGCTCTGCAAATACACAGTGGAACCTGAAAATTATTTGGGGCTTTTCTCTATCTTAGTCAAACATCATAAACTGTAGTCTGGGAAGCAAAAAAGTCATTTAGACACTCCAGCAAAGTGACAAAAATGGTAGACAGCAGCATGTATCTGTCAGGAAGCCAGGGAAAAGAAAACTAATGGGACCCAGGTGTTCAGGTCTTGCCTGGGTTACACAGTGAGAAAACACCCCCCAAACACTCAAAAAAACAAATAAATAAAACAACTAAGTAAAATTTAAAATGTACACCAGAAAAGACCACAGGAGAAGCGGGAACACAAGTCAAGGCTGGCTTTGTACATGTATGTCCAAGAGCCCCTACCAATGCCCTGCCTCTAGGCCTCNTTCAGCCACTTCCCATCTGTAACGCTTGCCATGTTGTCACACTCCATAGCCACCACTAGAAATAATGCTCTCCGATGACCCTTCTCAAAGGCTTACTTGGCAGTCATGGCCAACCAAAGCCTGAGACAGCCCTGTAACACAGAAGGGCAGCCCAGCCTCAGAGACAGCAGAAAGGAGACCTCCCAGAGCCTGGGAGCTCTGTTCTGTTTATCTTCACGTTTTCCCCTCCATGAAATTTCAAGAGGGAACCGGCAGGGAGAGATGATAATGGAAGGAAACAATGAGAATTTTTCAAAGTAATTGGGCCTGATGGGTCCTTTCAATTGTCTAGAAAGATCTGTCTGCCTTTAGGATAAAAGAGGAGGAAAAACCCTCAAATTTCAAACAAGTCAGCAGTGTCTCTGGCCCTGCAACTCTGCCTCATATCTCCTCACTCNTGCTGCATACACAATGGCAGCCAGCCGGCTTCTGCACTGGAAACATTTCTGCCAACCTCTGATGCTGTTGGCCTCAGAGACTTGTCTCCCACAGTACATGCCAGGCTCTCCTGAGCACATGATACCCTGAGATGGAGAAGACATAGAAGGGTCTCACTGGGGGAGGGATTTCACAAATCATTAATCATCTGTAGCAGTTATTTCTAGGGCCAGGGATGGAGGAAGGCTTGCTTCTTCCAAAAAGGTGACCATGGCATCAGAAGCTTGGGAATAGAGAGAATGGTGCTTCAAGTCAGAGAACCTGGAGTATTTGGCCTCCACTGAGTTTCCCAATGGTGTCCAGAATGGGCATAGGTTGCCAAAGACACAATGTCTACAGCATCTCTCATCACCTTCTGTCTCATCCTTACAAGCCTTGTTTCATGCAGAAATGGTCACTCCAGAAAACAAGTTACATCTTGAAGCAACAAAGATGGACCCAGGGCCTTGGGCCATGGATGGCTGGATAAGCCAGGCATCTGGGTGAGGAGCTGAGCTGGTTAACTTTTGTTGGCTTGACACAAAGCAGAGTCACCTGGGAAGTGGGAACCTCAACTGAGGAACTGCCTCCATCAGACTGGCCTGATAAATGATTGATTGATGACCGATGTGGGAGAGCCTGTGTACTCACTATCACACAGGTGAGCTGTGTAAGAAAGCAGGCTCAGCAAGCATTGTTCCTCCATGGTTTCTTCTTCCATTCCTGCTTCCAGAGTCCTGCTTGAGTTCCTGCCCTGACTTCCTTCAGTGGTGGACTGTGATGTGGAAGTGTAAGCTGAACCCTCCACCCGACCAACCTGCTTGGGTCATGGTATTTATCACAGCAACAGAACATTAACTAAGACAGGAGCTCTCTAAATTCTAATGGGCCCTTGGCATGTTGTTTCCTTCCTGTGGGCCTGTCGACCTAATAAGCTCGGCATCTTTGAGGGAGACTATCCACTCCTAAGGTGTAAGGAATACTCTGACCATATATGGACCAGACAGAAGGAAAGAAGAGCATGGCTACATAACTGAGCCTATCCCACTTCTTGGAAATTCAATCCTCATGTAGCNGAGTTATCTTCACAGAAGTGGTGAAGGAGTGTGAAGGTGTGGGTACCAGTGGCTGCATGGATACTGGTTCTGTTTTTTGATCATGCTGAGGTGCTCAGAAGAGAAGGATGTTAGGAGTTTATGGGAGCCATGATTCAGGGAGTGTGATGATTCAGAGGGATCCTGTGTCAGGCTGAATAATACCTTCCCCGGTAGTTTACATCTTAAACCCTAAAAAACTATGACTATACCTTGTATGGCAAAGAAGTTTGCAAATGGAATTGAACTAAGGACCTAAATTCATGAGGACTGCACTAGGTTGCAGTTGGGGGGTAATGGTTATATAATCATAACTGTCCCTATTAGTGGGAAGCAGGAGGATAGTCAAAGAAGGCCATGTGATGGCAGAAGCCAGACGTCATGGATGGAATGATTCAGACAAAAGTCATGGAATGTCACAAGCTCAGGCTGAGAGTGGAACCAACCCAGGGCCTTAACCTCGATTAGCCTAAGCAACTGATTTTTCCATTTCTGATCTGTAAGACTTGAAAGAGAATAAATGTGTTGTGTGTGGGCTTCTTACAGCTAGGTTACTGGTGATTTGTTACAGCACTGACAGGAAATGAATACAAGTCCTGCATGGAATAAAGAAACTTTTCATAGCATTGAACCCCACAATTTGTAACTGGACTACACTCTAGGTACAAAGTCTCTCAAGAGACAACTCAGTANNATGAACTTCACAAAGCAGAAAATAACATTCCCAGAATTCTTTCTCCCATTCCCAGGGAACAGCTGCCAATTTTGAGAACTCCCCTGGACAAGCACCATGGTGGGCTACTCATGGACCAAATCTCAGATGCATGAGGCAGCCCTGCTCCCTACGACACACTTCCTTGTTCCACTTCCTTTAATCATTTCTAAGACTTCCTGTGGATTGCTTGGAAGAAACAAAGTCAACCACAGGGCAAGCAAAAAGACAGTGGCAGCGATCTTCAGATGTCTGGAGTTACAAAAGCCCCTGGCTCTATTCCCAGCTTTGCTCACATGGTCCTGGTCATTTCCACTCAGGTGCCTGTGCTCTTGTTAAAACAGTACACTGACTTTAGCTACCATTGGAAAAACCATCTAAGGCTCTGAATGAAAGCCATGGCAAATGTTTCAGGTCTCTGTCCCACTGTGCAGACATGAACACAGGTTAGAATAACTCCATCTTCAGGAGCACATCCTGAGTCAAAGGTACAAGGACGAATGCTAATCTCAGCAGCGAGTCATCCCAGACGAGCCCCCAACTCCAACTCATCTCCATTCTTCAACTCAGATGGGACTTCTGGCTTCACATCAAAAGATTTCAGTCTGGTCTACTTAAACATCACTTCCCAAGGCATCTTTGAGCCTCTTGGGGCTACTTGCACACTTACATCCCTAACCTTGCAGCTAACTCCTTTCGCATGAAGACTGGCAAGGTTCCAATACCTAATGCTGACTTTCAGCTCAAAACTGGATAGAGTGGCCCAGAATGGCCAGGATGTGGAGTTTTGGACAGNAGATATCTGTTTTAGTTAGGGTTTCTATTGCTGTGAAGAGACACCATGACCACGGCAACTCTTATAAAGGAAAACATTTAATTGGAGTGGCTGGCTTACAGTTCAGAGGTTCAGTTCATTATCATCAAGGAGGGACACAGCAGCATGCAGGCAGACATGGTACTGGAGCTGAGAAGCCTACATATTGATGGGCAGGCAGCAGGAAGTGGTCTGTCTCAGTGGGAGTAGCTTGAGCATAGGAGTTCTCAAAGCCCTCACACTTCCTCCAACAAGGCCACACCTCCCAATAGTGCCACTCCCTTTGGGGGCCATTTTCCTACAAACTACCACAATATTTAAAAAGCCCTGTAAGTCGCATATGTTAGAGATCAGACCCAAGGAGGTTTACCTTGGCAAACAAAATAAAGGAAAGTGGATACAGGGGTCCCCACCCTAGACCAAGAGTCCACAGGAGACAAAAGGAAGTTGTCAAATATCTGAACCCCAAGCATCCAGGAAGCCCGCTGAGAGTATGAAGAGTCAGGATAAAGACTGGGATGGTGAGATCCCTCCCTATCACAACTGGAACTCAGAACTCAGGGGGCTTTGTGAGCAGGAGGTAAAAGTGGACAAGTGTTGGAGAGAGGCCTAGGAGGTGGAACACCTGGCAATTCCTAATGGGATGCTTCTTGGGAAGATGTCCAACTCAAGGAGGCTGCCATGCTGCCTGAGGCACACTGCACCCTCCAGGCTACCATTGATGATACAATACAACTCATCTGCTATAGATATGTTTAATGAGACCGGGCTGGCACATATAGATTATACCAACATCCACTGGCACAGCTCTCTTAAACAAATCTCACTAGGGGTCTAAAATCAAAACCCACACAGGTCTCAGACAATCGCTCCTCTCAGCAGCAAACTTTGCATGTCTCTATTACAGCTCTTCCTTAGGTCCGCTTGCGTTCAGCTGGAACCCTGCCTTGGAAACACGTGTGACGGGACGGAGAGCATCCTTTAGGTGACACAGCCTGGGCTGCACCCTGCACCTGAGAGCCATGGCTGGTCACTCAGAATTCCTGCTCCTGCTGGAAGTGCTCTGCGAGCTAAATCTGCCAAAGCAGGAGAGACCAGTGACCAAAAGGCAGCCACTGACGTCAAGCAGTCACGAGAGAAGAGAAGCGGGGAGGGAGAGCTGACATTTAGGAAGCAGCAACAGTTCCTGTGCTTTCTCTCTAGTTTGTAGGAGAGTGTGCAAGGAGAGTGAAGTCAGAAGAAAATGACTCAGGGGGACAGTGTGAGACCTCCTGCCCACGTACACATGGCAGGACTCACGTGAGAACTGGTAAAGGGCTTCCTGTCCCACCAACACCCTGAAATAGCTGTCCTTTCACACCACCCTCCTACCCCAAAACAACCCAAGGGGCTAGCTAGTCCCCTCCCCCTCTTCTCCATTCCACCCAGGCACTCCAATTCCGGTCCTCCCAGCAGATCCAGTCACAGCTTCCAACTCCAGAAAGAGACAATGCGCACATGACANGAGCAAATGTTGGTACTGTCGGTAGAACCCATGCCTGTGCCCCATATAATAGACCATGGATCAACAATATGGGAGGCCCCCACAGAAAGAAGGGACAAAGTGGAAATGCACGAGGAGAGTGGCTGATCCTTGGCCACAGCAAGTGGTGAGCATGCCGGAGCTGGGGAAGCTGTAAGCAGATATGGCAGAGGAGGAGAGGAGACAAACAGCTTGTGGACAGCAGGATTTCATCTTCCCTCCAGAACACTAGATGCACATGGCATCCTTGTCCATGCACAGGGGTCTGGCCAGGCCTGGCCACTAACAACACAGATGTAGAGAGCTTTCTTCTGGTGAATTCTTTCCCTCCTTTGGTGTTCCTTTCTCTTGGGCATGCAAGAGGTGAGACATGCCGGACACTGCCCTCTGGGATCTGGGACTTGTTCAACCTGTGTCTGCCCTCACTGAAACTGAGGAATTTTGGTGTCTGCGACAGCTGCTTTTAGCCACCTGGGCTATTAACAGGGCAGCCTGATCCTAATAAACCCATAGGGGAGGTGTGAGCCTTGGCATCTCCCTTTCTTCACTATAACAAGATGCCAGAGGCATTTGTGGGAGAAAAGTTTTAGGAGAGGGTCTTCCAGTCTCTAAATACAGGCCTTTTCATAACCCTCTTTGTTCAGACAGATCAAAACTTTTGACCCCTAGATAGATAGAGTCTGCNTTCCTCTCAAACAATGAAGATGTTTGAGGAAACTGGTTTTTGGCCATCAAGGGCCTTTAAGATTGAGGGATGGAAGAGCCGGGGATGTGGCTTCATTGTTAGAGTAATTGCCTAGCAATGCCTAGCAAGCATGAGTGAAGCCCTGGGACCCATTTCCAGCACCACATAAAACCAGAAGTGGTGGCCCAAGGCCGTAATTCCAATACCAGGAAGACAGAGGCAGGGGAACCAGAAGTTCAAGATCATTTTAACTACATAGCAAAATCAAGTCAACCCAGGGATGCATGAGAACCTGTCTCAAACTACAAAAATAAGTAAAAATAAAATTCACGAATCAAAGTCTTAGAGGGGAAATTCAGTCAGTGTGAATGAGAAACTCAGTAGGCATGAGAAGGGAAAAGGACCCCTCATTAGAATCTGAATGAAACCTCTCCCCAACTGACAGTCAAGACTTTTACTGTGAACATTGCCTACATAGAGACAATATTCCCTACTCTACAAAGATAATTCAAATACAAATGTTAATACAGCAGTGAGACATGCTTGAGGTCCAAGCATAAATGATTTTTCTAGATCAGACTTAACTCCTTTCCCACCTCCAAACCTGGAAACTTCCTTTAGATCTCACAGACAAAATTGTTTGCTTACAACAACGATGGCTACAAAAGGATGCTGGATAAGNAGCATCAACATCAACCAGAGAGAGGAGTGTTGAACTTGGTCCCGTGTGTGCCAAAGACATGGTGGCAAGGGAGAAGGCAGATGTGACCACAATGTCAGTGCTATAAGGATCCCAATTCCACCACCTACATCAGGACTCCAGATATAAGCTCTGCCCACCTTCTCCAACCCTCCTGCCTCCATTGGCAATTAGCTTGTAGGTGTTGACCTCTCAGACACCTGGACTATCAGGACCATCCCCAGATGTGCTTCTGGGATGAAATCAAAATATATAACATAGCTGCTTCCCCACCTTCCCACTTCCTAAATAGTTTTAGTAGGACAAAACTATTCTGCTAACTTCTAGCTATTCTGAAAAGTCCTGTCTGTAATGTAATGGCAAAATATCTTTGGGCCATGTTATGGCTGTATGGACAAGTAAATCCACAGTGAGGAAACAGAGCTGTGGCAAAGAAGAAACTGTAGGGTGTAGGGTCAAAAATACCATTTTTAATGAGAAATTTTGAGCATCCTTGAGTGGAATCAAAGAAGCCCTCAGGGCAGATGCTGTAACTGTAATAAAGGAAAGCTAACCATGCAGGCAAGCTCCTGAGGAAAGGGGATGGAGATCAATTGTAGGGCTGGGCAAATGAATCCTGCAGGACAGAAGACCTGACATCCTCTGAGGTGACCAAGCCAGAAGTAAGGGGGAAGGCAAAGTCAAGAGTATAGGAAGTGGATGGAGTCCCAGGGGCCTCAAATGGCCCAGTGAANTGGGAGATGGCTTCCTATGTGGAAGAGGAAAAGTCCAAACATGGGCNTGAGGTTAGGGGTGGGGAAAGAGGTAAATAGTTGGTAAATAGTCATCCTGGGAAACACATGAGGGGCACATGCCTGGTGCACATCCCAGGTTTGAGGCCTTTCACTCACGGCTCCATTGAGATTGGAGATCATGAACTTGACATGGCGACTACCCACTGCATGGCAGTTTGGTGTGCCATTTCTCCAGCAAAAGGACAATTCCTTCATCAGAGGAACCAGGGGACATGGTGGAAAAATCTGAGCCTGCATATAACAATATAACCTTATAACCAACATAATCTCTAATCCATTATATAGTCTTCAAATGTCTCCAGTTTCCATCTATCAGGAAAGTTTTCAAATGTCAAAAAGCCTGCATACTAGCATTGGAAAGTTAAAATATGAAGTTGCCAAAAAGTGGGAGTTGGGAAGGAATTTATACTCTATAAAGGTATGAACATCTAAGCCTTTGTTGTGTAGAGGCTCTGCTTCTTTTAAAGGAGGGAAAGATGAATTTTCTTTACATTTGTGGATGTTCTGCTTTATGAACAAAAGCATCGAGGTTTTCTTTGTTGTACAACCTTAAGAATGTGCTGCCATCCCCTATCCTGGGCACTAGTTATTATTGTTTTTATTTCCAGTCTTACGCTGTTTTAACATTTGTGGGGTCTTATAGACTCAGGGGGTACTGTCCCTTCCATGGTGAGCTAACTCTTAAAGATAGCAAAGAGAATAGAGATTCTCAAAGGAATGTCTCTCATGTGCATGCCAGCCACATCTTAGTAACCCAGGGCTAACCCCAGGCAACAGAGACAGAGCAACAGCCCACAGAGACCAGAACCAGTCACACTGGCCTCTCCTGAACTCTTCATTGTATTTTGCATCTTAGTTTTTAATGTTTTTATCTTTAATTGTATGTATATATGTGTGGATTGTATGCACATGAGTGCAGGTGCCTGCNAAACCAGAAGAAGGAGACAAATCTCCCTGGAGTTGAAGTTTACAGGCAGTTGTGAGCCACCTGATATGAGTGCTCNGAATTGAACTTGTGAACCTGGTGGCTGAGCTATTTCTCCAGCCCTGCAGGGGCTTCTCCAGAGAAGCCCACGCTCTGACATCTACTTTCCCCTGGATCTCGTCTTCTGCCTCATGCTGGTTTCCTCTGGCCCTACCTTGTGTGGTGTGTCCAGTTCTCTAGTCATCTAGTCACACATTCTTCTTTCCACAGCCCTGGCCTCTCCATGTTCCCCCTCGGTCTTTTCTATAAGTTAAAATCCTGTGGGTACACATGAGACCCTCCACCCCAACCCACTCCTACTGACCTCCCTGTACCCGTCCACCACTCTCCATGTGCATTTCACTCACGTGCTGGCACCTTGTTAATCCTGCCAGTGGGCAGAGCTGAGCCAGGCTGACAGTAACTACATGCCACNCGGCCCAGATGGTCCCACACTCCNTCAGCCTGGAGCAGCTCACACCCCACAGCTCCTGGATTCACACCTTTAACTGAAATGTCCTTGAATCCACAAAAATAAAAAGTCTGCTAAGTAGACATTTTTTCAGAAACCCGCACTTTCTCTTTGTGTAAATAGGAACCAGCCACTCACACCCACACCACCATATGCCAGTGTCTAGTGCTGTCTACTGCAACACACATCCACACGTCTGCCCTTGCCGAGGAACACAGGCAAACACAAAGGAGNCTTTTGTTTCTCCAGAGGGGATCAAATGGGAGCAGCTTGTCTTCAGAACAATGGGAATTTTTGCTCAGTCAGTGAGCCAGCTCTGGAGTTAACTGTCTCTGAGTACCCCATTAATCTCCTCACAGCTTTTAATCTCCAAGACATGGTATACTGTCAGCCACACTCACAGGGGTGAAACGTGGATACATGCAGGTAAGTGTGCCCATTGTACATGCGTACACACAAAAGCATACATGGGCATACAGAGGCAAACAAAAACATCTCCAAATCTTNTGACAGGAAGGAAAAATAGACTTCACATCCATTTATTCACCTTAAATATATACATAACCCTAGTCATTAACTCTTGTCTCACTGGCCTAGGCAGGTCCTTGTCCTCTTACAAATTCTGTCCTGCAAGTGTTTCTGTGAGTCCTGAAGGCTGGTCCCAGAGTTCCACTGTGCAAGACANCTTCCATTCCTTTTCTGATCCTCTTTTCTGGGCTTTCTAAACNNGAGAAGGCCATGTGNNGTTGTCACTACAAAGCAGCTGGACATGACTGCCACTTCACCAGGACAGCACTATCCTAAGGCCACCAGGTCTNTATCCCACTTCTCTCCTCCACAAGAATGCTTCTCATTCCACTTCCCTTCCATAATATCTAGGCAGGAATCTAACCATCAGACANGGGCCAAAGGTCAAGTTCAAATCTTTCNGCAGCTACTGAAGCTGACTTCCTGAATGCAGGTGCATCTGGCTTCTGTTTACCAGGTATGACCTCTACCGGAAGACATGTCACAGCTTCCACACCTCAACTTATGGTGAAGCCATGAAAGTGATTTACCAAAAACGCCCAGGCAGAGGTAAATACCACTAACAGTCATTTCTTCAGCTGAAGAGAGAAACAGCTCCACATCTCATACACACATACACACACACACACATGCACACACACACACAATATTTCATTAACTGAGATGGGATTGACACATTTTTCAGAACACNTGCAAATTAAAGAGGTGAATGGGAAAGTTGGAGAGAGTAAAGGAAGTACGGAAAAGAACATCTGTGTCNTTGGGTCATTGCTNTATTGTCAAGGGCTGCCTATTCTGCCCTCAGTGACCTGAGAGGACACTATGTACCTGCTTAACGTTGTATAACAATTTCCTCTGAGAAAAACATTGCATCCTGGAGAGATGCTCCTTGAGACTTAGGAAGTTAATAACTCACAAGTCTCAGGAAGTCCTTGAAACTGACCAGATGCTCAAAGCCCCTCNCTCCTCCAGGTTATACAGACAGGAAGGACTAAGGGGAAGACAGATACCAGCAGAGTTGCTGGGAGAAGCACAGACCAGCTGAGCTGCCTGAAGAGACTCTGACCTGTGGAGCTGCCTGACAGGTTTGCAGTAAGCACCAGAGCTCCAGCTTTCAAGAGCCCTTGCCCATGCTGGGGGTGGGGGCTTCAGTGATGCAGCTGCCTGTGAGTCATCCCTGCTCCTGTCATTAACCTTTTAGTCACAACCCTCCAAGGAACCCCAGTAAACTCACTGGTTCCTCAAACTTGACTTTGGTAGCATCATTACTTTGATCCATCATTTGTTTCTGATCCAGGGTGAATAGATACATGTTCCTGTCTCCCTGGAAATAATGCCAGACAGTACTTGGTAAAGGGCACTCAAAAGAGAAATCAACTCCGTATTCCCAGTGATGCCTCAGCCAGTGCACAGAAAACAGAGCTGCTAGAAAGGGCTGGGGAGTCCTTCTGCTCCCCACAATCCAATGTCCAAGGATGTACAAGACAGACTCCTCACCCCACGTCCTGCTAGAAGCCTTCAAATTGTTCTGTCTGCAGCAACTTCTGGGCACTGTTAGGGACAGGGAATGTGTTTGGCTCCAGCTCCACAGACCAGGAAAGCCAGGTTGTATCTCACAGGGAAACACTTCCAACTAAAATGCATCTGGCGGAGGCTGTGAATTGGAGAAGACAGATGTATAAAGTATAAAGTGAAGCCATGGGAGCACCATGGGCAGGTGAGGAATGACAAGCAACCCCACAGCTCAGTAGAGCACCCCACCATGGAGAGCCTTGCAGGGCCAGAGAGACATTTACAGGATTCCAGACAGGTAGACAAAGAGAGAAGAAAGGTTTCAAACTAAAACTTCACTGGCCTTACCACTGTGAAGGGACTTGTGGACATCCACCTGTAGCTTTTCACAAGGCTGGGCTCACAAAGGTGGAAATAAATGTGTGTGAACCACCATGATGTGAATCTGTAAAGTGCCCGCAGTGCAAATGAGTTCTCTGCACAAGTGCCAGGTGATGACCTACAGTATCTTCTCCAGTAGCTATTTTAATATATACTTTAAAAAATTTGTGGGTGTGAGTATGTAACTGTGGTGTAGGTACATATGGTGTATGTATACATGTATGTGTGTGGAAGTGTGAGGGGACATTGAGGGCCCCCCTCTACACCTCACCACCTTATTCCTTCTGAGGCAAGGTCTCTCATCAAACCTGGAGCTAGCATGTTTTTCAGCTAGGCAGATAGGCAGCAACCCCCCAAAATCCTCTTGTCTCCAGTTCCCACAGTGTTGAGGTTACAGATGTGCATGGGACAACACCTGGCCTGTTAGGTAGCTACTGGGATGCAAACTCGGGTCCTCATGCTTGGGCAGAGAAAACTCTCTTTCCTGCTGAGCCATCTCTCTGGCCCCTTCAGTAGATATGCTTGAATCGGTCCATCTGATCGACCTGGCCTTCCATCTCCACAAGGATCACCACCTTCCTCCACCAGGAACGACTGTGGCAAGGATGAAAAGTTGTGGCAGGTGGCCCAGGAATGGATTAAGGCTAATGGGACCTGCTGACCCACACTCATCAGGACTGTGACCTCTGGGTACAGAACAAAAGAAAAGAGAGCAACTAACAGGGCTGAAGTCACAGGTGCACCAGGCCATCTGGGACCTGCCACTCCTCCACTGGGGAACTCGGTGTCTCTGTCTATAACAAAGGGCATTAAACCAGGTGATAACTTCAAAGGGCCACATCCAATGCACATACCCTTGATTTGAAACCTATGTCGGTCAGCTTACTGTAGATAAACTGCCTAAGAAAACCTACTCTAAAAATCGGAAAGCTGTATCTTGGCTTATAGCTTCAGAGGTTTTGTTCAGCAGTCACTTTAGGTCTGTGGCACATGGCACATTACAATGCAACCAGGTGGCAGAGAAAATGTTCACCTCATGAAGAGAGAAAAGAGGGGCATGCCCCAATGACATCACTTCTTCCCCATGGGCTCCACCTCCTGCAGATACCACCACATCTCATTGGCACCTCAGGCGGGTTTCCCACACATAGGCCTTTTGGGGACACTCAAAACTCAAACCATAACAGTAGCCAAAATGTCTATAATTTTTAAAACAGGGACCTGTATCTGCATACACTTCCCTCACACTTGCCATCCTCACAAAACCCTCTCTCTGGTCTTTATAGAACAGGGAGAGATCAGGATAGAGAGCTGAACTCAGTTCCCCCACAGGTGTGGTGAGGGTTTGTATCTAGGTGCCTTTCCAGCCTCCTCTTCACGTCAATTACTGAATTTCACACATCTGTGGGTACAGTTTTGATCTTAAATGTCCCCCGGTCTATGTGTATGGGGAGAGGACTAGTGAGTGGATGACAGCTGACATTAGAAGACAGTTGGGGATAACGAAGCAATGTCCCTCTCTACAACCTCACTCCCTGAATCCTGCCCTCAGTTTGTATAGACACAAACCTAAGGATGACACCTTACAACTCAACAGGCTGCCGCTCTTGCCTAGGACCTCAGCTCCCACATCAGGCCCCTCACACCCACCTGGAACTCTAGCTCTGGGGGACCTAAAATCCTCTTCTAGTCTCCATGGGCACACACATGTATGCATACACACACAAAAAAACAAACAAATCTTTTTTAAAAATAATGAAGTGGGGGAAGGAGGAAGAAGGAGAGAGGTGGGGAGGTGAGAAGGGAGAGGCAGGGTGGGTTATCTGGGGGGGGGTTGGCTGTGGGTTATCTGAGAACACTATTCTTTCAGTGATCATAAAAGTGAAGAGAGAAAGAAGAGAAAAGAGAGGGATGTAGGCCACAGCAACAGAGCTGGACAACTGGATACACTTCTGACAAAATACCTCAACTTCAGGGGTGGGGGGAATGGTTCCACTTTCTTGAAGCAAAAGGTCAAAAACCATCAACCCACACAGAGAGCAGCTCAGAGCCCTCCGACTGTGACCTGTGGAGGAGTCAGAGATTCAGGGTGACCTGGTGCCTGTGACACCCTAGCTCATCCCCAGTGCCCTACCAGGAATGCAAGATGGGGCTGTAACTGACTGTGAGAACATGGGGGTTGACAAGGCTTAGTCCAGCTGCCAGAACTCTCAAGGAACTCTCCCAAGACTTTACTTGCTGTTGAATTTCACTGCCCTGAATGGCATTTCAGAGAAGTGGATTGCAGGCTCGAGGTTGGATTGTATTCTATTTTGGGAGTAAGAGCGGCTTCAGTAAAATTGGATGTTGTGGACATTTTCAAAGGGGCTTCTCAAGAAGCATTTTACGAAAAACATGGGCTTTCTCTGCCTGCTGAATGTTGCCAGAACTAGAGAAGCAGTTTAGACGGAGGAGAAAATGCATCAGGGTTATGAATCAATGCTTTCCCTGCTTCCGCCTATCTCCAACGCAGGACCCAGGGTCATCCTTTCAAAATCTTAGCCAGGCCAGGCTCAGACCCTCTGGTAGCTTAATGGAACTTGCAGCCCCAAATTCAAAGACTTCCTGTGACTTAAGAGGGCTGATAAGGATGTGCCTCTGCTTACCTCTCTCTCTCACATCCTGAACCCCACATACTTCAAACACCATTAGTCTCTTCTAGTATTCACTTGGTCCCAGATGATGAATAGGTGTTCGAGTATTTAATTAAAATTACAAGTAAGAATACAGCCAGAATTCAAGGGGAGCTCAAATGCCAGCCTACATGAACACCTGCCTTTCAGCATGCCACCTTCCAACCAAGACTCAATTCCTGGTCTGTAGACTGAAGGGCCAAGTATAAGACAAGAATCTCCAATGATCTGGATTTCCTAAGAATACAGCTCAGTTGGCAAAGTTCCTTCCCTAACATGCTCCAAGCCTGGGGTTCGATCCCCAGCACGTCACAAAACTACACATGGTGGCCCACACTTGCCACCCCAGCACTCAAGAGGTGGAGGCAGGAGGATCAGAAGTTCAAAGTCATTCATCCTCACCTATACAATGGGGCTCAAGGATGGGCTAGGATAAATGAGACACTGTCATTAAAAGAAGAAGAAAAGAAAAAAAAAAAAAAACAGTAACTCTAGCAACCAGCTGTACTGGGGACACAGACGACAAGTCATTAGAGCCAAGGACCAAACACTGCAGAAGGACCCAGCAGTAATTCAAACACTTCCAGAAGCCCAGAAGAAAATTCAGATTTTTCATTTTCAGGAGCATCGGTTTTTACAGCAACTGTAGAGCCAGCCAGCCTTCTCACACTGCAATAAACAACCACTTAGGTGGAATTGAATGGCCTGGGGCAGGCAGTGCTTAAAGCTGGGAGAGAGAGGTAGAAACAAAGGTGTGTGTTTTTACTGGGCCTAAAAATCCAAAGAAAGTTTTGGCAGGTTGGGTTAGAGTCCCAGGGTTATGAGACGTGTGCACCATAGAGGGGAGAAAGGGGAATTTGAGGGACAAGCACACCCATCCCATCTTCACAAGCTGGGGTGCTGTTTCCCTCTTGAAGAGATTCTAAGGAACTCAGGGAGTAGGAGGATCCTGACCAGAGAAAAGAGAAGCTCAGACTAAGCTGGGAGTCCCAAACAACCCATTTCTAAGCCTATCTCCCAATTTCCCCTTAATAAGGTGATCCATGCAAGGCTTTCTCGGGCCCACAGGCACGGCTGGCTCACTTCTCCTTTTTATCTAGTATTGAAAGAAGACTTATAGTGACAGGTGGCTGTTCACCATCACTCAACCCTCCTCCTGGCTGTATCAAATGATCAAATTACAGCAATTGAAAGCAAAGGCTTTGTTTTCAATACTAGAATCAGGCGATATTTCCTACCAGAACAGAAAACAAATGTTCCCCTGAGCCAAGCAGAGGGATTGGTCTTATACACAGAAAAAGGTTGAGGATGCAGAAACAAACCCCCAAAGCATACTGGTTCTGTGTGCTGGGTAGTTTCTATGTCAACCTGACACAGCCTGGAGTCACTTGGGAAGAGAAAACCTCAACTGAGAACATGTCCCCATCTGACTAGCTGGTAGGCAAGCCTGTGGGCATTTTCTTGATTGAGAATTGAGGTGGGAAGTCCCAGACCACTGTGAGTGGTTCTACCCCTAGGCTGGTGGTCCTAAGAGTTATAAGAAAGCAAGCTAAGGCAGCCAGGGGGAGCACTCCTCCATGGCCTCTGCATCAGCTCCTGCCTTTCTTTTCCCTGACTTTCTTGGGTGATGGACCAGCTGTAAGGTGAAATAAATACTTTCCTTCTTCCTAAGCTGCACTTTGGTCATGGTATTTTATCACAGCAAGAGAAGCCTTAATTAAGAGAGCATTTCCCAAGTCACTTTTCTTGACAAGAAGGCAGAAAAATAAATAACTGGCTAATATCAGATTAGGCCAGGTTACAGTGTGTAACATACTAGCTCGCTTTCTCTTGCTGTACAAAAAACACTAAAAAAAAAACCAGCTTGGGGAGGAACGGGTTTATTTGTTCTACACATCCCAACCACAGTCCATCTGAAGGGAAGTTGGGGCAGGAAGCTGGAGCAGGACAGAAGCACAGACCATGGACGGATGTTGCTTACTGACTTCTTCTCCATGGCTTGCTCAGAGTGCTTTCACATGTATGCTAGGACTACAAGCCCAAGGGTGGCACCCCCACACACAGTGGGCTGGGCCCTCCAACATCAATCATTAACCAAGAAAACACCCCACAGGCTTGCCTACAGGACAGTCTGATGGAGGCATTTCCTCAGTGGAGGTTCCCTCTTCCCATAAGTCAGTAGTTTGCATTACATGACAAAAGCTAACCAGCACAGAGCATGTGTGCATGGGTGAGGACAAAAGCAAAAGGAACTTTCATGAGGAGAGTGGGATTCTTGGGAGACTTTGGCCTCGATTCTTGGATGAACAGCTTAGTTTCAAGTTGGTTAGGGGGACATTTAATCATGAGTGACACCATTTTGATTTTTATTCTGGTATGTTTGGGCACAGCAGCTTAGCCTAGAACAGTGGCCTCCTAAAACTTAGAAACAAACATGATTATCTGTGACAGAGAGGGTAGGGTAAAGTGCCAGTATCAGCGTTTGCCATTCAGTCTGCTGGACAATGGAAAGAGAGTAGATGTAAACATGTCAAAGCTCAGCGGGATTTTAATAAATAAATAAATGAGTAAGTAAGTAAGTAAGTAAGAAAGAAAGAAAATAAATAAGTAAATAAATAAATAAATAAATGAGTAAATAAATAAATAAATAAAAGGTAAGGGCTCATGCGGCTCAGGTTAGACTTGAGCTTGCTATGCAGCTGGGATGAGCTTGAACTTCTGATCCTCCTGCCCCCTCAGTGCTAAGATTACAGGCATGTGCTCCCAGGATTGGCTTATGTGGTACAGGGGATCCAACTCACAGCTTGGTACACACGAGGCAAGCATTCTACCAAACGGGCTGCATCCCTGGTCTTGCCCTGCAGAACTCTTGAAGGGCATCTACCAATCTTTTATTCTGCCCCTCACCAGGACCCCGGGCATGCCTTTCCTAAGAGCTGCTTCGCCAGCCTGGGACCAAGGAGCAGAAAGTAAAGGGGGGTTAGAGGCAGAGCCATCCTGTTGCTGGAATATTATTTGAAAGCAAAATATCTCCTCATGATGCAAACTACTGAGCTTTGCCTGTTGCACTCTTAAGGCAGAGCTGACTCACACACACCCTGTTACAAGAGACAAATGAAGTCAATGCTGCAGCTCTTGGCAGTGTGGAATCTAATGAAAGCAACAGTCCTGGAGCCCTACATGAGCCCTTGGGCTTTCAATCCTCCTCCTCCCTGGGAAAGCGCCTGTGAGCACAATTTTCTCTCTATAAATGCTCCTAGAAACTTTGGGTAAATTCCATCATCTTTGTGAGTCATCTAACTGCAAAAGTTAATAACAATGGGGAAGAAATCGAAACTACAATTTCATTTCGAACCAACCATGCTTTGGACAGCAGCTGTATCTAGAACGTGCCTGGTCTCTGTTCTTGGGGCATTCATAATGCAGCCTTGTAGCCCGCCTGGAAGATATGAAGATATTTGAAAGAGTCTCCCAATCTGAGTATCAGACTATCTGAACAATGGACCCCATAGAAATGAGAAATTTCCCAAGGAATTTCACACTGGGAGAAGGAAAGGGTACCAGCCAGTGTAGGAATGGGTCTCCCAGAAAGATTTCACACAGTTCTAAGGACTTGCCAGACCACCATACAGGACGAGACTGAAGCCCAGAAAATGATGAGTCAGTGGTAGGCAGGACCACACCGTGACCGGGACCACGTTGATGTGCATATCCTTGGCCCTCTAAAGTTGAATCTCACTAGCCACAGATTCTCAGCCCAACAATGGTGCCAACTTCTTAACACACAGTGAGACTTAAATCCAAACAAAAAAAAATAGTTGGTTACCCCATGATATTCATGCCAGTATTGCACAGTGGGCATGTCTTGCCAGGCCAGACACTGTTGTTCACCTGTGGAAGACTGACAAAGTGAGGGTTTGTTTGCTGTATCTCTTCCCAGTGTGGCCACATTGAATAATCTCTTCTCTCTGCTTTCCACTATTAATCTGGCTCTTTTTATTGGCTCATTGAGAACGGGTGGCCAGACCCATCTTGGGGCATAGCTTGTCACCCCTGCATTTGATAGCAGTCTCTTGCCTACCCTTGACAGCTCCAAGAACCAGAAGAAAACTATCAGAAGCCAGACTCAAGTAAGAAAATGTCCTGTGATCATAGGTCCCTGGACTGGGCTTGCCTGGAGAGTTATCCTTCTCCTAGTCAGACCAGCAGAGTGAATGGAGGTCACTCTTGTCCAGTAAAGATTTAAATGTTGATGAGAACAGGGATGTTTTAGGGATATTGCTGGATAAGAACCCTCTCTCATAGGAACTCACTCACTCTGTGAGATCAGCATTAATTAATTCCTCCCCCTGGCAGCGCCTCCATATCTAATTATCTTGAAGTAGGCCCATCTTTTATAAAATTCCACCACCCCAATCCTGTCATCCTGGGGACCAAGATTCTGATACAGGAACTCTTACAGGGGTCACACTTATATAGTACCCAAACCACAGCAGCCATCATCCCGGATGGAGCACTTCCAGCCACCCCAGGATCCTTTGTTCAGGAGAGTTCTGCCTCATGTATTCACATATTAGTTGTTTTTCCATTCTGAAAGGGATGGCTGTGCCTCAGAATGGATGCTGGCAAGTCTTGGTGGCTCTTTTTGCTCCTGATACCAGTGGACACTAAGAGTTGGGCTTAGGTGAATACGAGACTAAAAGACTTTGTTAACATGTCAGTGTCTCTCTCTATGACCCAGCCTAACGGTTACTGTTTGAGAGCGATCCCAGTTCCCAACACAGAGTTAAGAAAAAAATACTCCATGCAGTTGACAACACTTGAGTTCCCAGCACTGGGAATGAACCAGTGTTCCCTGAAACATCAAGCCCATCACCTTGCTTGTAAAGTGCACAGTTGGAGGCACACTTTAACAAGGACATCACTTGTGTTCAACAGAACAGATGGCAATCCCACATCCTTGGGTATTCGGTAGCATGGAAGGAAATCTCTGCACTTCACCTACAGTTTCTGTTTAAAAGCAAACCTCAGGGGCATTAAGCCTTTCCTGGAAGTAGCTCATGTATCTAAGTGGGTTCACAAGTGTGAGGCCTGAGGGTTTGATCTCCAGAACCCACGTTAAAAAGTCAGGATTGGTGGCACATGCTTACATTCCCCTTGCTGGTGAGATAGGAAGCAGAGACAGGAGGATCCCTTGAAGCTCTCTGGCCAGCTGGTCTGACACACCTGGTGACAGCCCAAGACAATGAGAGACCCTGCCTCAAACAAAAGTGGGAAGTGCCTAAGGGATGACAGTCAAGGTGGTTCTCTGATGTTCTCATGTGCTTGCTTACACACACACACACACACACACACACACACACACACACAGAGAGAGAGAGAGAGAGAGAGAGAGAGAGAGAGAGACTAAGATAAAAGGGTTGTGGGTCATCACATACAGAGTACAAATGAGAAAGAAGTAAATAGCTACTTCAGAGTGTCTAGACAGATCAGAACATTCTTGGAAGATCTTAAAACCTATTTGATCAGCTAGCATTGCCATTCAACTTGAACCTTCTCTACAATCCCCTTCAACTTGAAACTTCTCAAGTACTGAAATTTCACATTTTAAGCTTAAAGTGACATTGCTATCACTTCAAGGCGAGAAACAGGAGTGGAAGAGCTTAGATGAGCACAGCAGAGACCCTGCCCCTCCAATCTTCCCAGCGGTGCCTCGCGGTGGGCGTGGGGGGTGGGGAGTCTTTAGAAACTATGGGTTTAATTTCTGTGGTACACCCTGTAAAGAAACTAATTGCTAATTAGTTTAAAGAAAACACTGTGCTTAGAAAATAAAACACGTGTCTGTGTTTAATGTATGGCACTGAGGAAT
>LZPO01064411.1:42526-54608 GCA_001675575.1 Neotoma lepida
GAGACTGAAGAACGCACCTCCAAACCCAGAGTTCGCCACAGTTTCCCACATGAGCAGTCTAGACCAAAGCAATCTCTCATTCAAGCTTTCTGGGCTCTCTGACCATCTTTTATTATCATTCAAACAAACAAAAAACACCTCATATTTGTCGAGGACCTACAATAAAATAGGCTTTATTCTACATATTTTATACATACTAACTTTGTCTATTTTCCTGGAAACTCCAAGGTCAAGTAGCTGCTAAGGGATTAAGTCATAACCCTACACCAGCATGTCAAAACCTAAGATCTATTCTCTGACCTTTTCCAACTTGATATCATATGTACACCATCACAACTTTCAGAAATGAGCTCACATGTACCAAAAACGTACAGAGAACAGCATAATACTAATGACAGGGCAAGAATGACTGCTTTTATCTCTACCATCTAACATCATACCAGAAGGCAAAGTCATTGCAAATAAAGCAAAAAAAGGTTTTAAACAACAGAATAAAATAAAATGAAATTATCCTTCACAGACATGACACAGAAGATCCCTGAAGATACAACAATAAATTTCTTACAACTAACAAATGAGCATATGGTTTTAGGGTACACAGGAGTCAGCTGTGTTTCTACACACTAGCAATGAACAATTGAAGTTTAAAATATATTACTATCTAATAAACACAGGGGCATATAGATATAAAGCCAACCAAATGTGTAGTTTGTAGATGCTAAAAAATAAGAAAATACAAAAAGAACTCAGAAAAACTTGGATAGAGAGCTATACAGGATTCATAAATGAAGAACTCAATATTCTAAAGATTTCTATTTTCTCTATGTTAATGAACTCAATGGAATCCCAACCAAAATCTTGTCAGGAATTTTTTGTAGATCTTGGCAAACTGATTCTAAATTTGTGTGTAATAATAAAGGAAATGGTGTAGCCAAAACAATTTTGAAAAAGAACAAAACAGGAGAGCATAAAATACCTGATTTCAAAAGTATTATAAAGCTCCAATAATAGAGAGAGAGTGAATTTGGAGAAAATATGGACACACAAGTGAATCAGAATGAAGAATCCAAAAGCAGAGCTACACAAATATGGTCAATTGTATTTCACAAAAGCGCGTGCGTGTGCACACACACACACCTCAATGGTGAAAAAAGAGTCTTTGAATAAATGGTGCTGGGGAAGTTAAGTGTCTTTATGAAAAAGAAATTGCACATGACACTATTTTAAAATACATCTGAACTGACTGAAGATGATGTCTCAGTGATAAAGAGTGTATACTGCCCTTCCAGAGAACAGAGTTCAGTTCCCAGCAGCCATGTCAAGTCACTCAAGTCACCTGTAACTCTAGATCCAGGGGACCTGATGCCCTCTTCTGGCCTCCATGCACACTTGCACTCATGTGCACATACCCACATACAGATTCACACACATTACACAACATTAAAAATACAATAACTCTAACAAAAAAAGTAACTCAAGATGGATCATAACTGTGTTGGTTTCTTTTCCGTTGCTGTTTCAGAATCTTCCAACAAAAGCAACCTAAGGGAAAAGGGGGTTTATTTTAGACCACACTTGCAAGTGGTGGAGAAGGCAAGGTGTCAAGAGCTTAAAACAGGTGGCCATATTGTGTGCTTGTTCAGAGAACAGAGCAATGAATGCATGCATTCCAGTACTCAGTTCATTTCTCTATTCGGACAGTCCAGGATCCCCTGCCTAGGGATTGGTGCCCACAATGGGTGGCTATTCCTGCCTTAATTAATGTAATTAAGACATGCCCAAAGGCCAACCTAATCTAGTCAATCCCTCATTGAAACTCTTCCCAGGTGATTACAGGTTGTACAAAGTAAAATTATCACAAAGACCAAAATGTAAAATGTAAAACTTTTAGAAGAAAACATAGGAAATATTCATAACCATGAGTTAAACAAAGGATTCTTAGACATGACACCAAAAGCATAATTTGGAAAAAGAAAAAAAAACCTGATAAGCTGGACTTATTTTTTCCAAAAGGCTTGCTTTTTCCCCCAAAGGCACTGTTCAGAGAATAAAACGGTAAGCTAGAAACCAGGAGAGAAATGAATGAAAACCACAGATCTGACAAAGGGTTTTTATCAGCAATGCAGATAATGAGCTCTGAGGACTCTGCAACAGGAACACAAACAAACATTTTTCTTTGTTTATGGGCAAAGGATCTTGAGACCAAAGATAATATATAGATGGTAAAGGAGTGCACGGAGAAATGCCAAACAATGCAAGGTATTAGGGAGACCCAATTAAAACCACAAGAGACCACTGGGAGAGCTGAGACGGAAAAAGAAAATGCAAAGTTCCGATTGCCAAGGCTGCACGGGACTCACAGAAGTGGAAGTCCAATAGTAATGATGAACTGGAAAACCACCTTGAAAGACAGTTTGGAGGGCTGTTGTAAAGTCCAACATACATGCATCACGTAAATTCCTCAACTCTGCTCTAAAAGAAATGAAAGCTTTTGTTTACACGCAAAGCTGTATGTGAGTATTTATAGTGTCGCTCAATTACCCCAAACTGGGAACCAAGTCAGATGGCTCTCAGCTGAAGAATGGATAAATACCCTGTGGTATATCCATATACGATGGAATATTATTAAGCCATAAAAGAGGTGACTCATATTACTTATGACATCATGAAGTGTTCTCAGATACATGATGCCAAGTGAAGGCAGTCTGGCTGCAAAGGCTCTATGATACTGCTTAGATGGCAATCTGGAAGGAGCGAAACCACAGAGCCAAGGGTTAAAGAAGTGGCTAGGGTTGACTACATGTGTGGCCAAGGGGAGTTTGGGAGGATGTTGGGCATGTTTCTATCCAATTGTGGAGTGGTTAGAGCAGTCAGGTCAAGCCGGGCACATCACCGATCCCGTCACCAACCCCCTTTTCCTCAAGGTGGGGTGGCACCCACCACATTCCAGATGCTAGCACTATGGTAAACTTCTCCTGAGTTCAAAACCCAATTCTGCATCTCCTTCAGCCCTGTCCATCTCACAGGCTGGAAGCAGCATCAATTTCCTCCCAATCTTGCATGATCAAAAGAAGATTCTAGTCTGTACGGGGCCAGATACTAACAGTAAGAAAGCTAAGAATCAGAGCTAGGAGTGCAGGTGTAGGAAAAAAAAAAAAACCCTAAGGATCCTACATCCTCAAAGGCTGGGGATGTAGCTCAGGCATATAGTGCTGGTCTAGCTGCTTGAGGCCTTGAGTTTGACCACCCCTCCCCAGCACTGAAGGCAGGGGAAAAAAGTCCTAAGTACTCAAGTGCTACCTCGTATTTTGAGTTTAAAGAGCTGAAAGGAGAAAAAAAAAAACAGCAACAGCTGAAAAACAAAAATAAAATATATAGGAAACAACCAAGACAGCTGTTTCTGGGAGCAGCCCTCTAAATCTCCCAGTAATAAAAGCCCGGCAGGAATGTCCTGACCCGGCTGGTGGGGCTCTGGCCGCCTCTCAGTTGCTTCCTGAGCGCACATTAAAAACACATTACTCTGTTTAATAGACTTATGAGCTGAAATGAATGTGTCAGGTTCTTATAAATATGATAGAGCCTGCTAACCAAGCAAATGTTAAATTTTGCATAAGGAGACAGTATCCCTAACTCCTCTGTAGCACTTAATGAATACCTCAAGCAGAGCTGCAGGCAGCTGGCTCCAAGGCTCCGGATGAATTAAAAGGGGTTTCATTCTATTACTGTCAGGATTAACCTCCCCAGGCTCCCTCTCCCGTTCTCCTTTCTCTCTCCCTCACTTGTGCCTGACACACATGTCCTCTACACAAACTGTGCTCCTGAGCCCAGATATGGGTGAGCGAAGGATGGATGGTATGTGTGTGCCCTGTGGAATGGTGCCCCCACCAAGATACAGCTCTCCCTGGAACCTCAGAACGTGACTTCACTTGGAACCCAGGACTGTGTGTGTGTGGCTGGGTGAGCACCGGTCAAAGGGCAAAGAAGATGCAGTCAGGAGGAAATCAAAGATCAACTTCACTAACATTCACTCTAGGGAACCCATGAGTTTATTGGGCTTATCTCCAGAGTATGCATAGGTGCGGGGATATGACAGGGGAATGGGGACCCCAAAGTAGTCACTAGAAAGTGTCCATCCGCCATGTCAACATGGCTTCCCCAGAGATGAGCCCTCCCCTCTAGTTAACTTCCCCAAGCTATACAATCAGGTACCTCTCCAGACGTGAGGCCATATACAATTAGGGTAGAATTATATAGAAACAGCTGCGAGGGGTGTATGGGTAGAGCTTAAAATTCAGGTGAGGGGCCAGTCACCCTCCCTGCTCCCTCCTTGTCTGATGGAACGTCAACAGTTCCCAGGCTTGCTCCTGATGGCCTCTGGCCAGCAGGTGCAGCAGAACTGATGCAGATGGCAGCTCTTTGGCTCGGAAGACAGCATTCCCCAATACCAAGTTACCTAGACCTGGCTGGCATGAGGGACTAGAACTACAGTCAAAGAATCTAAAAGAAGCCAAGAGAAGCATTTCTTCTTGCCATGTGGGATTCCTTGAGGCTGATGACCATCTGTGAGAAGATGTTTCCAAACTAGTTTGGTGCTAAAATGGTGCAATGGTTAATCACAATTGTCAACTTAATGGCTTTAAGAATCACCATGGAAACAAACTTCCATGATGGTGTTTCTACATTGGGATAATTGAGTGGGAAAACCCACCCTAAATGTGGGTGGCACCATTCTATGGGCTAGGGTCACAGGCTGAAATAAAAGGAGAAAAGCAACCCAAGCAGTAACAACTCCCCCTAATTATGGATGTGATGTGACCAGCTACCTCATGCTTGTGCAGCCATGACTTCCCTTCCAACTGTTGAGTCAAAATAAGACCTTCCTTGAGTTATTTGTGTTAGGTATTTTTCTGTAGCAATGAGAAAAGTAACACAGATGAGTTGACTCGGGAATCCCTCCCTACTGTCCAGAGTCCTAATACTACATATCTTAAGATGAACACAACATGGAGACAGTCTCTGTGAGGTCATTAAGATTGCGCCCTAATTCCACAGGGCCCATGTCCTCACAAACAAAGGAGACAGGGCAGTGTTGTGTAATGGTTTCTTCTAAGGTTAAACCCTTACATCTTCGAGAGGAATATCTTAAGACATAAGATGTAAGGAAAAATGAAACAATAGGATTATTTTAGGACAGGATGTTTACAAGGAGATGAACAAGAAGATATTCTAAGGAGGAGTGAAACACTGCACCTTACAAGGAAGCTCCTTAAGTCCGGAAATAAACAACTCAAAATCACTTTGGGAAGTCCCTGAAACCAACCAGATTTACTAGGTCCCACCCTCCCCAAAAAGTATATAAGTCAGGAAGAAGCAGAAACCAGCCGAGCTGTCACCAGCAAAGGACACTCTGCAACCTGTTGAACAGTCTGTAGGTTGTGCGGTGTGCCCCAGGTTCCCAGCTTTGTGAGCTGTCACCCATGCTGGGGTGGGCTGAAGCTGTCTTTGAGTAATTCTGCTCCTACAAACCCCAGTAAAGCCCACTGGTTCACCAAGTTGGTCTTTGGTAGTATCCATACTTTGGTCTGTTGTCAGTGCCCTATCTGGGGTGAGTAGATAGTTGTTCATCTCCCCAGGAATAGTGTCACATGACAGGCAGACATTCAGAGAAGAAGTCAGCCAAGCCAAGAACCGGCCTCTGAAGAAGCTAGCCTGCACCTAGACACTTCCGTATGACTTCCTGCCCCCATGGTTGGTGAGGCTGGGAGTGGGGGATGGGGAGGGTATTTCCTCTGTTTCAGCATGCCAGCATGCTTTGTCAGGATGGCTCAATCAGGTTCATGGGAATACCACATTGCCTTCTGGCCAGGCCACAAGAAAGAAAGTGTTCCCAAACCATTGCCTACCTCATAAAAAAAGAAAAGAGGGCAAGGAAGCAAGCCAAATGGTTCTAAGCTCACTTGGACCAATTATAACAACACTCTTCAGAAGTTGAAAGAGTTTTTAAAGTGTATCATCTGACAATAGTCTCATAAGCAAAGATATGCAACTGTCCCACTTGCCTATATAGAGCTCACTTCAAAAAAGTATATCTGGTCATTTATTTACTTTATTTAACACCCACAACGATAAAGCGCTCTTGGCTATTGTCATGATCACCATCATCATCACTACCATCACTATCATCACTACCATCACTATCATCACCACCATCATCATCACTATCATCGCCACCACCATCACCACCATCATCACCATCATCATCAGCACTATCATCACTACCATTATCATCACCATCATCATCACTACCATCATCACCACCATCACTATCATTACCACCATCACCATCACTATCATCACCACCACCACCATCACCACCACCATCACCACCATCATTAGCACCATCATTAGCACTATCATCAGCACTATCATCACTATCATCACCACCATCACCACCACCATCACCACCACCATCACCACCATCATCACCACCATTATCATCACCATCATCACCATCATCATCACCATCATCATCACCATCATCATCACTACCATCATCACCACCATCACTATCATTACCACCATCACCATCACTATCATCACCACCACCATCACCACCACCATCACCACCATCATTAGCACTATCATCAGCACTATCATCACTATCATCACCACCATCACCACCACCATCACCACCATCATCACCACCATTATCATCACCATCATCACCATCATCATCACCATCATCATCACCATCATCATCACCATCATCATCACCATCACCACCACCACCATCTTAGCCCTTTGTTTTCAACCTTCTGCAAAAACAGAATGTCCTACCATATTTCATTTTGTTTTCTTTCTTTCCTCATAGTACATTTTAATAACCACCATGCTTTTATTCCCACTCTTTCAATGAAGAAGTCCAGGTTTATAGGCCTGAGCCCAGAAGGAATGGAGGAGAAAAAACCCTCGCTTAACCTAACGAGAATGATAATTCAAAATGGTCGATGGGAGGAACTGAGGCACAAACGTCCAAGACTTAGGATACATCAGAGTCTCAGGGACTCTGCCTTCCAAAAACACTTAGGTCAGGTCATACAATAAAACAAAAAGGCATGAATCTGATAAAGGGACTGGGAGGGGAGGGGTTGATAGCAATGGGAGGAATATAAACCAGGGGAGGTGAAGTAACCAGAATGTATTATCTCCATGTATGAAACTGTCAAAGCACTTAATATAACAAACCCAAGCACACAAAAGTTTTACATATTTAAGAGGCTAATTAACCCTTTGATGCTCATATATAGACCCCCAGAGACATACGTATATACATACAACTATTCACTAATGTCAAAATGTTCTCTGCCAAATTCTTGATAACAACAGAACACTAGAATTAATTTAAAGGACTATCAGTTATGTAAGGTCATGGGCAGCAATAAAATAGGATGGATCCAAGAGTGCCCCATATAGTAACAAAATTTGGTCAAGTTCAACATCACAAGGCACAGAACAATAATGGTTCAAGGATGACTACAGCACAGGCACAGAAATCCTTAATGGACACACAAGAAACCAGAAATGGCTTGTGTCTGTAGAAGGAGGATTAAAGCACAAGTGATTTGAGGTTGGAAGTAAAGCCACTCTTTCTTTTTAATCTTTGCCATTACATTTTGAATTAGAAGAAAGATAAAAAAGGTGGGTGGGTAGATAGATGGGTAGATGGTTGATGGAAGAGTGAGGAGGAAAAATGAGAGTGAGGGATGGGGGCGGAGGGAGAGAGGAGGAGAGGAGGAGAGAAACAGAGAATGATACAGTATGAAAGGAACTTCTGGTCCTACGACATCCCCAAATACCCCCAGCTTTGAGAATAGCTGATATCATAAACGTCAGGCACGAACAGCCATCAATAGCTAAGTATCTAATAATCATTTTCCAGCCTGGCTGCTGCTCCCACCCAGAGCAGCTGAACTTCCCTCCCGAGGTAAGGCTTCTCAGGCTTTTCCCCCTGCTGAACCAATTACAGGACATGATAGCAGTGCCATGATTGTTTTTCAAAGGCTGATGTTTGTCACTAAATGCCCATTAAGCTGGCCTCCTTGCTCCAGTTACAGCAAGCTAAAGGACAAATCCAGATGGCACAAACAGTGCCCCTTCAGGCTTGGTCTGCGGGAGGCCAGGCAGCAAATAAGCATTATCAGTTTGACAGTCTCCAGATGCCTCACACCCACAGGCGCATCCAGGTGAGGTGAGATGGCAGAGAGCAAACCATCTTCAAGGGCTGCATCCGGGCCTGTTCAGAACAGTTAGCGTCAGCTACAAGGATTGCTTGGCAACCTGGTAACAGGCGGTGCCTCGTGTTCAGCAGCAGGTGAAAGGACTGCAGCTCCCGCCACACAGCCCCAGTGAACACTGGTTGTCTGAGAACATGCAGAAATCTCCGAAGGCTCCCTGGAAAAGGTCTACTGAGGGACTAAAGAGATAATTCAGTCCATAAAGTGCTTGTCTTTCAAGCCTGAGGTCTGCTTGAGGTCCTGAGTTCAAGCCCCAGAACCTACATAAAAAAGCTGGACACGATGGTGTGTGCTTGCAATCCCAACATAGGGAGACAGAGAGAGGCAGATCCCTGGGATTCTGTGGCCAGCCTGCCTAGTCAACTTGGCAAGTTCCAGATCAGTAAGACAACCACCCTGTGTTCTCAAAACAGACAGACAGAAAGGTACAGAGTACCTGAGGAATAATGGCAAAGGTTGTCCTGTGGTTTCCACAACACCTGCATCCACATCCCTGTGTGTGTGTGCTGTCTCTTATACACATCTAGATGTGTATAAGAGACAGGTGTGTGTGTGTGCGCGCGCGCGCACCAGTTTTCACAATGTTTGTTGACAGCCACCCTAAACTCCTAACTCCTTTGGTTTAAAAGACAAGTAGAGCCAGGCCAACCTTTCGACCCTACAGAAACACTGAGTTAGGGCTACAACGTCCTCATGAGGGCACACAGGAGTTGGGCAAAGAAAGTTGCTAGTGGCAATTCACAGAGAGATCTATGTGCCTGTGAGCTCAGGACTTGGCATGAAAAAATAACAAGTTTGATGGAAGACAGCCCTTGACTACAATCCTGCAGGAGAGAATGGCAGGTAGGCCTCCATCATTACAGGCTGAGTATGAACGAGATGTGTGATAGGTGACAGAGGGCAGCTGTGGCTGACCCGCTACAGCTTGAGATCCTGTTAGATGAATTTTATCTCCTGCTTATATCCAAGCTGGGAAGTTGTGGGAGGCAGAGAGGGTCAACCAGAGAGAAGGCATCCAAGGTTTTTCCTGGATAATGCATTCAGGGCAGAGTCTGAATGGAAACTACAGAGCTTGACAGCTGTGCAGGGCGGAATCCAGGCTCAGACTGGACCCCTCTGAGATTTAGGAAGTGTTAGCTGATGATTTCTTTGGAGAGACACTTCCCTCTAACTCGGCAGAAACAATGCNGCTCTACTGCTGTTGTCTTTAATGCGTCTGGCTGCCTCCACAGAGACAATGCAAGAGCTTCCTGCAATCCTTCTCCAGATGAATCAGAAAGTCAATATCTCCCAAATGAAAAGGGCACTGGGGGTTCGCCAGGGATGGGGAGATGGAGGGACCAATACTCATCCTTTCTACTTCAATCAGCCCCGTCCCATTCCGAGTGACCCCTGTCCATTTATCCAGATTGGAAATAGCAACAAAGCTGTTCCGACTGCCTGTACAATGGACAAGAGTTCACACAAACAAATGAGAGAAACAAAGGGGCATGGACAGAGCACCACTGTGAGCAGTGAGGTGAGCAGTCTGGAGGAGCAGAGTGCCAGCATTCCCTCCTCTCCTAGCACCAGCCCCAGGTCCGGACCCTCCCTCCAGCCCAGCTCAGCATCTGCAGTAGAAGGCTTGCCTGAGAGAAACCCAGGGCTACCTATCCGGATGGAAAGTTCCCTCTCAGGGAAGAGCAGTGTGGCGGGGCCCTCGGGATCAGACTTCTTCGTCATCAGTGCAGGGCCCAAGTTCAGGGCCAGGGCCGTCTGGGGATCTTCTGCAGCACCCTGAAACAAGAAGCAGAACTGTCACTATAGTGTTTCTATGTCCTTGGGACTCTAGACCCTCAGGACCCACAGATGTCTGGACAAAGGACCCATGTCCTACTAAGGGTATCAAGGGCTGAGTACCTGACACAACCCAGCTCTCAGCTCTCAGCTGGGTTGTGTGGAAGACGACCAGCTTTGGGGTTAGATGATCTCAGGAGTTGGCATCCATCTCCTAAATGCCAATTCCCCCCCCAACACACACACACAAACAAACACACACACACGGGAGTTGGGGGGGGAGAGTTTATCACTGCTGGACACAGAGCACAACAGACTTAGACCATGACCTAAAATAAGCCCTTGGGGCCACTCATCCATCCCACATGTAGCTGCCTTTGCTGGTCACTGTGACAGAATTCCAGATAACCAACCTGTGGGACATACGGCTAATTTTGCTGACTACTATTTTAAAAGATTCTGTCTATGGTGGCGGGGAAGGCACTGGAGAATGATGTGGTTCCCCTCACAGCAGCCAGGAAGCAAAGGAAGGAGACAAGCCCATACTTCTCCATCTTCCTCTCTATTCTCCACTTACTCCATCCAGTCCCTAAGGTGAGAAGATGGTCCAGCCCACACATAGAAGGGATCTACCCACCCCAGACAATCTTCTCTCAAAAATACCTCACAGATACTCCCACAGGTGAGCCTCACCATCAGTTACTATGAATCCAGTCAACCGTGAAGATCAACCATCACAAGGCCACAGCTTGTCAACATGACACTCAGACACTTCACATTAAGGCACAGCATTCTATTCCTAGGATGCAAAAGGGCCGTGTCCACCTCACAAAACAAGACGCACTCTGTCCTCTAAAAGTCCTCCAAGTCATGGTCTCAACATCACTCAAAAGTCCAAGTTCAAAGTCTCTTCAGACGCCTAAAGCAACTCATAGCTGTGAATTCCCAGAAAATCAAAATGTAAGGTGCATGTTTCCCATCTACAAAAGCACAGAGTAAGGATTCCTACTTCAAAATGGAGGAATGGGAGAAGAGTAAGGACAGACTGAACCCAGAAAAAAAAATTTAGACCCCAAAGATCCACATCTAGTGTCCAAGGCACACACTCTCACAGATTTACACAGGAGCTTCCCTGGAGGTCCTCACAGTGAGTCTGGTTCTAGTATACATAGACTGGTCTCTCAAGCACCCTTAAAGATCTGGGTGTTGTGGGATATTTGTACACTGTGAAGATGTATTGCTGTGATTGGTGTAATAAAAAGCTCAACAGCCAACAGCTAGGCAGAAGAGATGGGTGGGACTTCTGGGGCAGAGAGAGAAGGCTGGGAAGAAGAAGAGGAGTCACCAGCCAGATGTTGAGGAAGCAGGATGTGCAGTACAGAGTAAAGGTAACTGAGCCGTGTAAAAGAATGTAGATTAAAAGATATGGGTCAAATTAAGTTATAACATCTAGCTAGGAACAAACCTAAGCTAAGGCCAAGCTTTCATAACTAATAATAAGTCTCCATGTTGCTTTTTGTGAGCTGGCAGCCCAAAGAAAAACCCGTCTACATCTGGGTGGAAGCCTCCACAGCAATGTTGCTCTTGCATTCCATTTGCCTGCTAAATCAAATACTAATGAGACAATGTCAAAGTCTGCTACCATGTTAAACAGCCAGACCAGATTGACCAGAGCTACAACTGGCCTGTAAGTGCCTGAGTGGAGGGATCTGAGAAAACCGTTCCCTAGAGAGCCCTGTGTAAGCAAGAAACCCGCTGTTCACTATTCATACACTAAAAAAAAAATCCTTCAGAGAGTTTGTGGATTTATACTTGGGAGTGTGCTGTGAGTGGGGTCTGGCCCAGCATCCAACTGTCTCAGTGCAAAGTGTCTGTCTGGCTTCTTTTTAACGTAACTAATCTCTTTACAAACTATATCCTCTTTGTCCACAGCTTTCAACTTATTCTTTTTCTAGTCAGCTTTCATATTCTCAAGTCTTTCTGCTTTTCTACTCACAATTCCCACTATAAAC
>LZPO01064411.1:67781-78446 GCA_001675575.1 Neotoma lepida
ACACACACACACACACACACACATACACACAAAGAACTCATCTCCCTCTACAGAGAGCGGGAACTAAGCAAGGTTCGGTTGGATGAGCACCTGTGGTGGTTCATGTCTCTGTCAACCTGACTGCACTGGGAATCAGCTAGGAGATGCACTCCTGGGTGTGTCTGTGAGGGTGTTTCCAGGGAGGTTTCACTGAGGAAGGAAGGCTCACCTTGAACGTGGTGGCACTATCCCACAGGGGCCCAGACTGAGTGCAAACGGATAATTGACCTGAGCACTCATAATCATCTCTCTCTTCCTGACTTCAGGCACAATGTGGCTTCTTGCTTTAAGCTCTTGCTGACATGCCTCCCCAGGAAGGATGGACTGCATCCTAAGGAACAGAAACATGGGCCAGAGAGATGGCACAGCAGACAGGAGCATTTGCTGCTCTTGCAGAGGACCTGGGCTTGTTTCTAAGAACCCATATTAGGCAGCTCACTTGTAATTCCAGTTCCAGTGGAATCTGAAGCCATCTTCTGGTCTCTATATGCACCTGCATGAGCGCGCGCGCACACACACAATTTAAGGGAAATTTTTTTTGAAAGAGCCTAGCCTGCAGAGCAGACCTTTGGGCTATACCAGAAAAAGCTAACAAATGTCCCTGCTACTGTTAAAGAGAGATGGCCTGACCTGAAAAGCAAGACTCAGAGAGTTTGATTCTCAGCAGGGATGGAGATGTCCTTGTGCCATAGTAGGGTACTAATGCTTTCACTATCTACAATGGGAATCAACACCAGAAGAGTTAAAGACAAACAGTAAGGGTGAGGAGAGAAAGTCTGGGACCCACAAACACGTCAGGAGGGTTCCAGTGCCGGATTCCTGCAGCATTTCAGGGTTAGCATACATAATGCTTCCCAAAATCTTCTGGCAGAGGTCAAAGGATGGACTTCCAGGTGCTGGGCATGGGTTGGCAAAGGGTGTTAGAAGGCCAGCAAGTCATGGTCACACCCTTTCATCTTTATAGTCAAGGCTTTGTCAATGGTTGCNTCTCTTGCCTAGCCTCCCAGGCCCCTGCCTTCTCAACAACATCACATCCACATGATCTTGATCACTAGCGTCTGAAACCACCAATTCTCTGTGAAAACAGCTTTTCCACATCCTGATAACTGCTACCTCCAAGGCTGAAAAACAGTTCATAAAAGGAGCCATCCACGAGGTAATCAGAGCAAACCAAGCCTTCCAGAAAAGATGGACCATTGGGTGACAGGAGGGTAGAGAGGAAGGGACTGGCTGTAGGTAGAGAAGGAAACCTTAGGCACTATGGAAACTGTGTGAATGGCATGGAGACCACTTCAAAGGGAAAGCTGGGGCTTTGAAAAACACATCTGATCTCTTTTTCACNGGATGGGGCTTTATCCATGGTATCTCTCTGCTTGGAGCAGAGTTAATTATTCAGCTTATCTGAGCTTGATGAGGACTTGGCAGCTGACACGGTATTGAACCAGCTTGCTTCTAAGGGGCTGTTTTTCTGCTTCCCGCCGTGGGGATGCGGGGACTGCCATCTTCCCCCCTTCTCTCTTTTTCTATGCCTAAATTCCAAAGCACAGCATCAACTGGAGATGATGCGTCTGTGAGAGTCTTACTACTGAGTAGCAAGCTGTCAGAAATGCAGCAGTTTGGAGAAGCCCCTCTCTTATTTTCATGGCTCAGGAGTCAAGGTATGAGCCTGCTAGACCCCTGCTCAGAGCTTCCTGGGTTGAAATCAAGTCTGGGGTAGAGGCTGGTCCCCATCAGAGGTTCAAAGTCTTCTTCCAAGACAGTGACTGTTGGATGAATTCAGTTCCTTACATATAAAGGATGGAAATCTCCATCCGCTTGCTGGCTACCAGGCAGCCACCAGGGTTCTAGCCATGTGGCCTCCTTCATGGACAAGGCACAGCATGGATGCTTGTTTTTTCAAAGCTACAAGAGACTTATATGTCTCTCTTCAAACTTCTTAGCCCTCAAAAAGGGGCCAGCCCCTAGTCTAAGGGTCTACTGGGTCATGTTAACTCAGAGTCATATGGAAGCTGTCTGGTCACCTCATGGGAATGAAAACATAACCAAGCTGGCAAGTCAGGGCCGTGAGAAACTTCACCCACAGGGATGCCTATCACACAAAACTCTTCCCTGAGGCCTCCACCCTGAGATTTCTGGGGCTGATGTGTTTCACTGAGTCTAAATTCAAAGCAATGTTATAAGAAAGCATAGTACCTGACCACATCCCTGAGACAGACCCTTTCAACCAGAACTCCAACCTCATAGACCAAGTACCATGTCTCCTGACTCATCAGCAAATACTTGTAAGACAGAATGTTCCAGAAACTTTGAGACAGAGGCTTGAGCTCAGCTTCTGTGAGGATGAGATCTGTTGGCCTCAGAGCCAAGTGTCCCCCTAGACACAAAGACCAGTAGCCCACTAGGGGCCCAGAAACATGTTTTAGTTTCCTCCTTTCAAATCAGAAGGAAAAGGTGAACAATAATAAATACAGATGGTAATTAACACAAAGACCACGTCTTAGTCACCATTCTATTGCTGTGAAGAGACACCATGACCAAGGCAACTCTAATAAAGGAAAATATTTGACTGGGGTGGCAGCTTACAGTTCAGAGTTTTAGTGCATTATTATCATGGAGAGAGGCATGGCGGCATGCAGGCAGACGTAGTGCTGGAGGAGCTGAGAGTTCTACATCTGGATCCACAGGCAACAGGAAGTGAACTGTGTCACTGGATGTAACATTGAATTGGGAGGCTTGAGTACAGTTACAAAGGCTTAGTCTACTATCATCATAACAGGGAGCATGGCAGCAGGCAGGCAGGCACTGACTGGGGCAGTAGCTGAGAGCTACATCCTGNCCCATGGGCAGAGAAAGCACAGGCTTCTGAAACCTCAAAGCCCACCCCCAGGAACACACTTCCTCCAATAAGGCCACACCTCCTAACCCTTCTAATCCTTCTCAAACAGTGCCTCTCCCTGGTGACTAAGCATTCAAATATATGAGCCTATGGGGACCATTCTTACTCAAACTACAACCCAAACTGGACAATGTNCAGTCAAAGACTCTGGATTACTCCACCCTAAACAGGATGTCTCCATCACATCTCTCCCCCTCGAGGATCAGGAATCTATGCAGAAGAAAGGAAGGAAAGATTCTGAGAGCCAGAGGTGATGGATGACTCCAGGGAAACAGAATCTTCTTGACACAACAGGGATGATAGCACACACAAGACTTGCTCAAAGGCTCACGCCAGACAAAATNCTAGCACTAAGAAGGGGAAGTGGACACAAAGTCCCTCTCAAATAAAGAAGCTATTTGCAATTGACAGCTGCTGGTAGATAGGTCAGTTTTCTTCAATGGAGTATGTCTTAGGGTTTTTATTGTTGTGAAGAGACACCATGACACAGCAACTCTTGTAAAGGAAACATTTAATTGGAGTGGCTTGCTTACAGTTTCAGAGGTTCAGTTTGTTATCATCATGATGGGGAGCATGGCGGCATGCAGGCAGATGTGGTGCTGGAGCTGAGAGTGCTACATCTTGCAAGGAACAGGAAATCAACTGACACACTGGGTGGTATTGCAAGCATAGGAAACCTCAAAGCCCACCCCAACAGTGACACACNTCCTCCAACAAGGCCATACCCATTCCAACAAAGCCACACCTCCTAATAGTGCCATGCCCTATGATGTTATGGTGGCCAATTACATTCAAACTACCACAGAGTGACACTGAGTACATCAAACACACTCCAGAGGAGGCCTGTGGTCTGGAGTAGTTGGCCAACACAAATTGAAATCCATCCATGGGTTTGTGAGTGTGTGTGTGTGTGTGTGTGTGTGTGTGTGTGTGTGTTTATTGTGTGTTTGGGTTTCGGGGTTTTGTTGTTGTTTCATTTGCTTTGGGGGGCATTTATTTGTTTGTTTTTGAGACAAGGTCTCACTATCTAGCTGTGGCTGGCATNGAATTCACTACATAGACCATGTTGGCCTCAAACTAATAGAGATTTACCTGGCTCTCTCTACCAAGTACTGGAATTAAAGGTGTGTGCCATCGTACCTAGCAAGGGTTTTGGATTTTCTTGAGAGGAAGAATATGAAGTTAGATGGGAGTGGGGAGAGCTGGGAGGAGTAGAGGGGAGAGAAAGAACATGATCAGAACTATTATATAAAATTATCAAAAAATAAGTAAAACATTTTTNAAAAGACAAAATGCAACAATATGAAGAGCCTAAAAAAACACAAATAAATAAATAAGGAAAATGAGCAAATAAAAAAAAAAGCATAAGTCTAGGCACAGTCGAATTCACCTCTATACCAACACAGATGTAACATATGGTTTGTGGTACTCTTAGGGATAATCAAGTCCAGGAAGGCAGGAGCTTCCAAGGCCCTCAAGAATCCAAAGGTGGGCTGGGGCGTGATACCCCTTCGGGGTANGCGCACATTTTCTGTGTGTGATGCAAGGTCTATGGTGAGTCCAGAGAGAACCCAAACCTGTCTCAGCATCAGTNAGCCAAGACCTTGGTCCTCCCACAAGGCTGAATTTCTGCCCTCCTCTCAAAGAGGATGATGCTGAGTGACAACGGGGTAGTTCGCAGGCCACTGCAGAGCAGCACAAACTTGGTAATTAGTTTGATGGGAACAAATTAGCCTAGAGTTATACACACAGGGCTAATAGGGCCATTTTTGACTCCTCGGTGAGCCATTTAGCCTTTCGATCCACAGCTCCACTGGGCCTCTAGTCCCATCAGCTACCTCATAGCTGAGAGCTGATGACCTCCAGGGGGTGNAAGANTTCAATGAAGCAATAAAATCCTTCTCAAATGCCAAAGCCCAGGCAGAAAACTCTTTGTTGTTGACAACATCAATTAGATAATCATCCTGTTTTTTTTTTTTAAGTGGAAAAGAAACTAAAGTTTGGGACATGAGTGTGCAGTGGGGTTAGCATAACGTGTGAGAGGAAGAGAACCACCAGTAAGAATTAGGGTGACAGCAAGGATGGGGAGATGCCAAGANGGAGGGGAGTACAAGGAAGAAGGAGAGAAGTTTAACAAGCAGGATGGACCCTAAGATGGAGGGGACCCAGATGGACAGAGGCCTCCGTCTCAACACCTCAAGAGCTGAAAACTCTGAGCCGAGAGTAAGTTCTGCTGATACGCCCCTNACCCTGCCATTTCAACATGTGTTCGTGAGACTGCCGGGCATTCCCCTGTTGTGCACCCATCTATCCAACTACCTCTATGTTCTAGTTCCAGAAAAAAAGCTACCAACTGCCACTCCATGGGAGACACAGTGCCTCCGACCCAGCTAGCCCTCCCCACTTATGAAAGATGCAGTAATGGGCGAGGGTAACAAAAGACAGGATCCATTTCAGTGGACCACTGAAAGAGCATCTGGGCCTGTGTGAGAAGGACGGACCAGCGAGAAGGCGTAAGAAGGGAGCCTTACATAAATATACATAAAAATACAGGGTGTGCTTGTATAAGAAAGCTCAACCAAACTCGGCATTTCACATGAGTAACAGCTGCTAATAAAAATGCTTTTAAAAGATGAGGATGATCCTGGGGNAAAAACAAGACATCTCTTGGGGACAGAGTTAGTACTTCCTGCTACCTCAGAGTGGACACCAGGAAATGAGGTGAGAACAACGTGTCACCACATTCCTGATTCCTCCCTTCTTTGTTCCACCCCTGCCTCTAGGTCAATTCATCCAGCAAGATATACATCTTCAAGACATGTGTATTAATACATAGGAAACCATGCAGGAGAAGATGCCTTCATCTCCCTGGTTACTAGAAGATGGANTGAATGCTAAGAACAATCACTCATCAAAGAGAATGCTGACTTTATCACTAATATTTTTTAAAATTATGAAGCATTGAGGACCTGGTTTTCATAGAAGTAACAGCAAAGAATGCATCCCAGCCTATNATGGCCCCTAGAATACTGTCCCCGGGGCCACAGATTCCCCTGAAAAGATGCAGAGCTCACTTCCCCTGAGACCATGAGCCTGGGGGTTGGTACCCAGGAGAAAGGCCAGCACAGCCCAACACCCACTCCCCACTCCATGCACTTGAACTAGGGGAGGAGGGGTTGCCAGTGAGGGTCAGACAACTTAGCTTTAGTTCAAATGATATTTATAAGTCCCCCAAACACTTAGCCTTTAACCTTCTGGCAGTTAAAAGGCCAGCATTCCCAAAATAAATGAGGACAAATAATAAACAGACAGGGGTTAAATCCCCAGATATATAGGGTCACACCCATTCCCAGAAGGACTTGAGTCTTCACTCTGTGCCAGCAGCCAGATTCCTCCCTTACAGCCTTCTGCTTCTCACATTCCCACTTTCCCGTCTTTGGCATTTGCAATGCTGCCTTATCTGGACCCAGAAACAGGCATAGCAGCAACCACTCAGCAGCCACAGCAACTCAGAAGCCAGAGTAGGGCAGAGAGAGACATTAGCATTAACGTGTGCTTCTTGGTTCATTTTCCCACTGCCCTCATGAAATTACTCTGACCAAAGCAACTAAAGGGAGAAACGGTGTGTTCTNGCTCACAGCTTAATGGTACGGTCTACATGTCGGGGAAGCGCAGGAGCCTGAAGCAGCTGGGCACGTTGCATCGCTCATCAGGAACAGGGCAAAGAATGCATGCAAGCTAGTGTTCACACGCTTTCTCTACTTTACACAGTCCAGGATCCCCTGCCCAGGAAGTGGTCCCACCCACAATGTGTCCCACATTAAAGATGTGGATCTTCCCACATCAATCAATGTAATCAAGATGACCCCCACAGACATGTCAAGAGGCCCATCTCCCAAGTGATTCCAACACTTGTAGGGGACCAGCCCCCACAATTATTGATCCCCAGACTCTTGAGGAATGAAGGATAAGAGACTTAGTTAGAAGCAGAGGGAGAAAAATAGAGACAAAACACAGGATAGACTTGAGTGGTCCTGAATCCTTATCCACCAGCCCAGAACTTTATTCCAAAGGTCTATTTATAACAATGCCAAGGGGTGGAACAAAAGACCTCCTCCTTGCTAGTTACAGTCAAGTGTAGACCCTTCCAAACACCTGGTACCCAGGCCCGTGGTCCAGTCAACCTCTTATGCAGTCCTGCTGGGTACTGCCACTAGGAAACCTTGTGGGCTCCAACAAACACTAACCATCACAACATGAAAAAAGTCTAGGTAGATAAAGTAGGACCCTCCCCGACCAAGGCACCCGTAACAAACATGTGCCGACAAGTGCACACTGCATCAGTGTCCCCATCTGCCTCACACAGCCACCACTGAACCTTTGACATTTCTCCAGCCCTGGCCCATTTACACCCTTTCTCTCTTGAAGAACTATCTCTGTATCTCCCACTATGCACATATCCCAGATCTAATTGCTTGTTCTGGGNCACGAGACCCTGGCAATCCCAGCAGGTGGTCTCTGCCTATAGCAATGTTTCACTGACACCGACTTCCCCATTCAGGTAGAAAGTAAAGAGGAATCCAAGCAGACCATGGTTGAACCACAGAGAGGCAGGGACAAAGTGCTGCTGTTGGGAGGAAATGTGTGGCAGCCCCATCATTCTTGGGTTCACACAGATCCAAGCTCAGACCATTCTGTAGCAGCAAAGAGGGCTAAAGAGGAGAAAGCAGTCACCAGCATTTGACCTGAAGATTCTCATCTAGGAACTACTACAAAGGTGGCAGGGGATTGATTAGCTGAGAAGACAGCTGTCCAGAGGGTCTGGGGGAGGGGACACAACTCCTGGGCCACTTGAGAGCCCCAATTTCATTAGAAGGTGAGAGNGAGCCTCCTGCCAAAGCAAGGCAGAGGATGGAGACACATCTCGCTCAAGGAGTTCTGAGTCCTCTGAGCGGGTGCACTGGGCTCCCCACTGGCCCTTCCTTGCCCTGCACCTGTAGCGGGTGTGGAACTCAGAAGATCCCTAATGTTACTCCATGCCTGTGACACAGATGGCCTTCGATAGTGTCACCCTTATGCAACAATGTACCAGAGGCCTGTACCATGTCTCCAAATCCCCCAGACCTGTGTCTCCTGTTCTATGCTTTCTGTCCTGGGCTCCTATTTCTCTGAAGAAAGAAAATAAGTGCAAGATAAGGGCTTATGACAGCCATGTTTGCTGACAAACTTGAGAATGAAAATGGTTGAAAATTTGAGCTAAAACACAATGGGGTTGGGGCGGGAGTGGCGTCTGAAGAGATGGCTCAATAGTTAAGAATACTTGCTGTAGACAAATTTCTAAATGGTCTTATTAAATAAAAAACACAGAGCCNGAAGTGGGGTGAAAATCTGACAGAGATCAGAGGAATAGGAACAGCCACCAGCTAACCACACCTCACCAACTCCACAGCTTCCAAAGAGAGCAACTTCCTCTCTATCTATGCCTTTCTATTCTGCGAACTCATTTCCTCTCTCTGCCAAGCTGTCTGCACAGACCTCCAGAACTCTATGGTTGGTGCTGGGATTAAAGGCGTGTNTCACCACCCTTGGCTCTGNTCCCTAGTGTGACCTTGAACTCATAGAGATCCAGACGGATTAAGGGCGTGTGNTAACATTGCATGACTTTTGTTTATTACAGTAGCTGGCTATTTCTTCTGATCCTCAGGTAAATTTTATTGGGAGACACAGTATATTGGGGGACACAATATATCACCACATTTCTCCTTTTTTTATCTAATAAAAATAAAAAAATTTAAAAAGTTATAACTTTTTATATAAGAAAAACTATATACAATTAGTACAATAACTATACACAATATATACAAGCAATACATCAACAATGTCTAGTCCATTTGCATTTGACAAATTCAGAGAAAATATTCCATTATCTACCCTATTTTGGTAAGTCCAAAATGTACCTAATTCACTTTTTATAGAGGATCTGAGCTCCCAGCACTGACATGGGCAGCTCACAACCCCTTCTAACACCAGCTCCGTAAGATCCAACACCCTCTCCTGGCTTCTCACAAGTGTACACATATGCATATACTACACAAAGACACACACAAATAAAACATCTTTTTAATGAGGCTGCTGGTTAACAATCTGCATCAAGAATCTACTCACAGAAAAGATCAAGGTCTGTATTTGCCATCCATCCCTCACCTTACATAAGCATATACACACACACACTGACACACACACACACACACACACACACACTGACACACACACACACATACACAGAGGCACTCCCGCTTCTTCTCTGAAAGTCATTTAATTTCACAGGTGGCCTACTGCTCATCCCCCCAGGAAGTGGCACACTGCCCCAATGGCAATGAAAGCCTTTATTTCCAACCTTTTCCAGTCAGAGAATACATTTTCTTTCCTTTCCCACTCAGATGAAAAGCATACAAAGAAACCATGCAATCAAGATAGCATTGACCCCAGTGATCAACAGTGCTTTGAGGAAGTGCTGGGGTGGGGCAAACAGGAGCACTTCCCCGATAGGAGTGACCCCTGGATATGGAGTAGTCTAAGCTTCTCCAATCCGCTTTGGCTGGGAAGTGGGAAGGGCTTTAGGGAGACCATCCCCCTCTTTCTGAGCTCTAATCCCACGGCTCCCTAAATGCCAACTGCTCACCACACATACTCTACTCCATCTACCTAATTGGGCACATGGCATCAAAACTTGCTTGTAGCTTGTTCAGCTAAAAAAGAGAAGGCCTGGGGCTTGCANGGACTGTAGACCTCCAACACAGCCATTTGGAAGAGCAAGATTTTATCCATAAAACATATATGGTTTGCAACACAGGCCCCATAGTCCTGCTCCAGAACAAGAGGATGCCTGCTGTGGATCCAAATTCTACTTCCAGCCTGCTGGGGCCTGAGCCTGTCTCCACATGANAGTAAAGACAGCATGAATCAAGAGGTTAGCAGGATGCCTTCGAGGCAGCAAACCTTCAATTAATAGTAGCTGTGATCATCATCATCATCATCATCATCATCACCACCACCACCACCACCATTAAAGCAAATGCCACTCCTGGGGCTATCCTGGCAATGGAAGGCACAGGGAAGGGTGAAAACAGGCTCAGTGTGACTACAAGAAGATCAAGGTTTCTNAGCTCTGAGTGAGTGCACACAAGCCTGCTCCCCAAGTAGACTAGAAAGCGACTGCCTCTGTAACCACTGCCGTTGCTCTCTGTCCTCCCCATGTCTGACATCATTGTGGATGCTCTCTTCAGGGGAAGTGAGGGTGAAAAATCAGTGGGCATGGGAGGGAGTGTTCCCAGTCCAGACAGGCTTGGGCATCACAGTCTAGATTGCTCTCCAACCCTTCCGCTTGGCAGACCTGCTCTGAGATCTCCCATCCGATTCGAAGCCTAATGTTTACCCAGCAGAAGCAGTGTTTGTGTGCACTGCCATCTGAAATCCAATAAGTATGGAGACAGAGAAGAGCTGCCTGCTTATGAGGCATGAGGGCAAACATAGCCGGCGCTTTAAAGAGCCACTCAGCTAATCAATACTCTCTTCCACTTCCATTCAAGGGCCCTGAGCCAACAATGCACACTTGATAATCATTTTCCCTCATTATAATCCTCAGAGGTGCTTTTGGAAAAAGGATGCAATCTCTAACTTTACCCTCATCCACTTTCCTAAACTCAGATTATAACCCCTGTGGTCCATGG